>CAUYRH010147779.1:0-43818 GCA_963574655.1 Perodicticus potto | reverse complement strand
TCATTGATTGTCATTAATTGTCCTCAAATCAAAGTTGAATACATAGGATTCGTGCTTCTCCATTCCTGTGATGTTTCACTAAGAATAATATGTTCCACCTCCATCCAAGTTACTACAAACACTGCAAAGTGTCCTTTGTTTTTGATGGCCGAGTAATATTTCATTGTATACATATACCACAGCTTACCAATTCACTCTTGGGTGGATGGGCATTTAGGCTATTTCCACACTTTAGCAATTGTAAATTGGGCAGCGATGAACATATATTTCTTAATTTATTCATTCAGTGACCATTTATTACGTGTTTATGTGCCAGCCATTGCTCTAAAATGCTAGCAGTACACAGTAGAGAGAAAACTTGAAATTTCTTTCAGCAGGAATCACTACATTTTAATAAAAGAGATACATGCTAAATAAATATGTTAATATTAGAATTGCATGAAAATAGATTTTAGCCAAAATCCTAAGATTTAAGATTAATATACAGCCAAGCTATCAGCTGACTTATCACCATCACAGAATGAATATAGGGTATGTCTTTATATGTGAAATCATGTTCTGTGAAATGTCAAATTTTGTACAGGGACAGTGATTTCTCAGCACTGACAGCTTATAAATCCTTCCTGTGGCCAACTATCTTGCACATTTGAAATAGTAAATAGTCTGTGATGATCTACAGTTTTATGGAAACAATCTTACAAAACATGTTATTTTTATTGCTTGTAGAAGATAAATTTTGGTTCTAGAAATGTGACAGTATAACAACATAATTGGCTTTTATGATAACAAAATCTTTCCTGAATTTCTGTCTGCATCCTGGCTTTCATCAGGTGCATACCAATTATAACAGCTTCCCGAAGTAGCGCAATAAAAGGATCTTTACAGCAGAAAACATGCAGAGAATACCTAAAACTCTTACGACAAGTTTTGTTTTTTAAAAAATCAGCAGGTGTTTTCCCCATGGTTTCTTTGAGGATTTTATTGTTTCATGCCTTAGATTTAGATCTTTTATCCATCTTGAATCCACTTTAGTGAGTGGAGAAAGACGCAGATCCAGTTTCAGTCTGTTACATGTGGTTGTCCAGTTCTCCCAGCACCACTGATTGAATGGGGATTCTTTCCCTCAATGTATGTTCTTCTTGGGTTTATGAAAGATTAGGTGGCTGTGATATTTTCATTTCATGGTTTTCTATTCAGTTCCAGATCAGGACAATTGATGATCTAGTACATGGGGGGTGGGGGGTCACGGGGTGTGACACACCTCTTAGAAGCAGGACATAATTATAAGAGGGACGTTACCTAACAAACGCAATCAGTGTAACCTGGTTCCCTGAATGAATCCCCTGAATAAATAAAAAATGAATGAGACATTTTATGTTTTAATGTCTTAAAACAAGACATTCATTTCCCTTAATAACTCTCCAACAATAAAAAAATGTATAAAAAAAAAGATCAGCAGGTTGAGTTGCAAACTTAATTTCCCTGAAGTGACCCGTAGTTGTTAGTAATATTGGCTATGTTGGTACCTCCATTTGCTAAATACTGTTTCAAGGTTTTTTGTTGTTTACGTAGCCATTTTTACCATTTAGAGGCTTCTCTTGCGTCTGTTTGAACATAGTTTTAGATATTATAAAACAGATGCAGAACATTTTGTGCCATGTAGTTTTGCCTTTGGTTAAGAAAAAAAAATGACAGTAGTTGACAGTTTTTCTGCCATGGTCAATAAATCTATCCTGTCAAGTACTGCGTTGTTATTTCTGAACACACAATGGAGGGTCGTGAACAAAACATTAGTTCTGTGATTCCTAAGTCTGCTATGGCCTTAACCATATTTTATCCATTGTCAGTGATACATGATTACATGACACTACTTGCTGATTTTCCATTCTATAATGTGTCATCTATCAGATTCGTTTTGTTAGCTATTTGCAACTAGAATCTCTTCACAAGCATGGAAAGCTGTGATTGGTTTTATGTCAAATTACACGTGATCAAACTTTAAAAGGACTTTTGCCTGTACATGTATGTCTATTTGTTGTACACAGTGTTGAAGTAAACCATTGTATAGTTTAATACTATCAATAATAGTTAACTTGTCACGTACAGTAAAAATAATTTAAGAAACTATTTTTCAGTAACGTGTTTTCTAGAAAGACTCTTGAACATAGAACCTATACCTTAGGCAAGTTTTGGAACTTCTTTTACTTCATCTCCTGAAAATTACTGGTAAACTGTCAATGATTTTTTCAAGTTTTTTAACCTCCATAGATTCAAAACTTTAAAAAAAAATCTTCAAAGGGCTGAAAGTTGACCTTCCATTTGATCCCACAATCCCATCCCTAGGCATCTACCCAGAAGAAAACCAATCATTTTACCACAAAGACATTTGCACTAGAATGTTTATTACAGCTCAATTCACAATTGTTAAGACGTAGAATCAGCCCAAGTGCCCATCAATATATAAATGGATTAATAAACTGTGATACATGTATAGCATGGAATACTATTCAGCCATTAAAAAGATGGGGACTTTATATCTTTTGTATGAACCTACATGGAGTTGAAGAACATTCTTCTTAGTAAAGTTATCACAGAAATGGAAAAGTAAGTAATCAATGTACTCAATACTAATATGATACCAATAGATAAAGATACACCCATGTGAGAAAAAAAATACAATTAAATTCAAGTGGGGAAGGGGAGGAGAGGGGGTGTGGATTGGTAAACTCTTACCCAATGTGCACAGTGTAAGGGTACATGGCACAAACCCTGGGTGAAGGGCTCAACTACAACTTGAACTTTACCTAAAAGATGGAAACAATGTAACCTAATCATTTGCACCCTCATACTAATCCAAAATTAAAAAAAAAGAAATCTTCCTAAATAGGTACTCTTTTTAATGTGGTTTTAAAATTTGATAAGTGGGAAAATAAATATTTGTTAGAACTAATTTGTATTTTTTCTCTTCCATGTTTTTATTTTTATGTCTGAATTGAAGATGATTTATATTTGATAATCTTAGAAATGATACTACTTTTTTTCTCCTTGGGAAATTTTGAGATGGCAGATTTGATACTCCATTGTTATTTTGTCCTCACAAAATGGAAAGCATTCCCAAATAATTCTTTCTCTTAAGGAAATAATGGTTAAATAGTACTAAATATGGTTAAATAGTACTAAATAACTTACAATTAAATTTTGCCCTTAAGTGTTATTTAATGTTGCAAATGCCAGTAAGTCAAATAATTTTACAAAGATACAGATTTTAATGTTGTGTAACATATTTTCTTTGTAGTATTTAAATTTTTGTTAATGTTATTTCTTTTTTTGTTTACATTATATTCCTTTATTATAGTTAATAAATATACTTTTATATATGAAATTATCATAGAATTCATATTTTAAGGCACTAAGTCTCCAAAGTTGAGAAATCTAGTACACTTTGCTCTTTAATTTTAAACACTAGAACATAAGAAGTAAAACTGTCATTGTAATTTTGAATCTGCAGGCTTAAATTTAGTAGAATTAATTACGTACCTTCAGAACTCTCAAGTAAGAAATTAACAAGCTAGAGGCTATAATGTTATTTCTTGATTAAAATGCTTTCAACATTTTCCCTTGTATTGATCCATCAATTATATCCTTTTGATAGTTGTATTATCTATTTATTGGATCATAAGTTCTTAATTTTTTAATATAAAATGTAACAGTTTTTATAATCATTATTTAAATTTTACTCTTGCAATAATGACTACATTTTTATAGTTCAAACTAAGAGAATTTCAATCTATAGAGCACATAAAGAGTTTTTACTTCAAGTCGCATATACTGAATATTTAAAATAATCTAAGTATCATGGCTTGCTGGCATTGTAACATTATCACACTTATTATATAGGGTAGTGGCATCTGTGCTTATACAAATATTAAAATTATTCATTTCTGAGATGGCAAAACACTGTTAAAGTGGGCATCTGTTTGTTGAGTCTACCAGAAGGTAAGAAGTAAATAACAGATTTTGGCCAAATATTGATACTGAACTGAACTTCATTTCTAATAACTTATCATGAAGCTATAAAAAAAATTGATGTACCTTAAGGGGGCTAAACATATGTGGGTTGGGGAAAGTAGCACTTCAGTATGAGAGGTCAGGGAAGGCCTCTCTTAGGAGGTGATATTTAAACAGAGAATTGAATGAAGTAAGAGAAAACGATGAGGTGTATCTGAGGAAAAACAAATCTAGGCAGAAGGATCAGCAGGTGTAAAATCTGTGCAACAGAAATGCATGTTGCTTGTTCAAGGAATGCAACGGGTGGCTAGAACATGTGCATAAGGAGAGTGCTACTAGAAATGAAGTTGGATGGGTTGCCGAGTATCAAGTGTGGGTCAATGTAGGCTTAGTAAGGACTTTAAATTTAGTCTCAGTGCATGAAAAGTCAGTGATATTGAGAGCAGAGGATTAAAAGATTATTCTCTTGGTGTGTGAAAAGACTATGGAGAAGAAGAAAGGAAGCAAGCTGCCAATCAGGAGGTAACTCAGTAATCCAATGAGATCATGATCATAGTACAGACTAGGGTGGCAGCTGCAGAGGCAGAAAAATGGTGAAATTTTAATATTAGACCTATGGATATGGAGGATGAAAGAGATGTGTCAAAAATGATTTCAAGGTCTTGACTTGAGCGCTTCATTGAATGATTTACTGAATTGAAGGATATTGATCCTGGAGCAGATTTCTTTTTTTTTTTTTTTTTATTTCAGGTTAATGTGAGGATACAAACGACTAGGTTGCAATGTTTGCGTTTGTAGGTAGAGTCCCTTTTGTAGTTGTGTCCTACACACACGAGGTGTGCCGTATACTCCCCCACCGTGCCCATTAAGTGAGAGCACACCACTTCTCCCCTCACTCCTAGCCTTCATTCCCCCCCACAAACTTGAATTGAGTTTTTCTCTTGTGTAGGTATGTATTAGGTTGTCTGCTGGCTTCATATTAATATTGAGCACATTGAATACTTGGTTTTCCATTCTTGTGATACTTTACTAAGAAGACTGTGCTTCAGCTCCATCTAGATTAATACAAAAGATGTAAAGTCTCCATCTTTTTATGTCCATGAAATACATATGCCACAGTTTTTTAAATTCATTTCTGGGTTGGTGGGCATTTAGGTTGTTTCCACATCTTGGTTGATTATAAATTCAGCTGCAAAGAACAATTTAGTTTAAGGAGATGGTGTGATTCCAGGAATTGGTCTGTTTCCTCCATTTATGATAAAATGATTATTTTTCTTCTGGGTAGATGTCTAATAATGGGATTGTGGTTAAAATGGGAGCTCTAATTTGAGTTCTTTGAGGAGTCTCCATACCTCTTTCCGAAAAGGCTGTATTAGTTTGCTATACCACCAACAGTGTAAAACAGTTTCTCTTCTCTCCACATCCATGGCAGCTTCTGCAACTTTGGGATTTTGTGATGTAAGCCATCCTCTCAGGGTGGTTTTGATTTGCATTTCTCTGATGATTAAGAATGATGAGCATTTTTGGATATGTTTGTTGGCCTTTGTCTGTCTTCCTCAGAGAAGTTTCTCTTCATGTCTCTTGCCCAGTGATAGATGGGATTGTTTGTTCTTTTTTTATTGATTAATTTGAGTTCTTTGTAGATTCTAGTTATTAACTCTTTGTTAGATTCATAAGATGCAAATATCTTTTCTCATTCTGAAGATGGTCTATTTGTTTTAATTGTTGTGTTCTTAGCTGTGCAGAAGCTTTTCAATTTAATTAAATCCCATTTGTTTATTTTTGTTGTTGTTGCAATTGCCACCAGAGTCTTCTTCATAAAATCTTTCCCCAGGCCGACATCCTCAACAGTTTTTCCCACACTTTCTTCTAGGATTTTTATTGTTTCATGCCTTAGATATAAATATTTTATCCATCATGAATCAATTTTTGTAAGTGGTGAAAGGTATGGGTCCTGTTTCAGTCTTTTACCTGTGGTTATACAGTTCTCGCAGCACCATTGATTGGGATTCTTTTCCCCAGTGTCTGCTTTTGTTTTTTTTTTGCTTTATCAAAGATAAGATGGCTATAAGAGATTGGTTTCATCTCTTGGTTTTCTATTCTGTTTCATATTTCTATATCTCTGTTTTCATGCCAATACCATGCTGTTTTGATCACTGTAGATTTGTAATATAACCTGGTAGAGTGATGTCTCCCACTTTGTTTTTATTACTAAGAATTACTTTGACTATATGGGGTTTTTTCTGGTTCCATAAAAAAATGAAGAACTACTTTTTCCAAATCTTCAACTAGCCTTGCATCCCTGGGATGAAGCCTCCTTGATCATGATGTGTAATTTTCTTAATGTATACTTGTCTTCTGTTAGCTAAGATTTTGCACCAATGTTCATCAGTGAAATTGGTATGTAGTTCTCCTTTTTAGTTGGGTCCTTTTCTGGCTTTGGTATCAGGGTGATGTTTGCTTCATAGAATGTGTTGGGGAAGGTTCCTTCTTTCGCAGTGTTTTGAAATAAGTTCTGCAGTATAGTTATAAGCTCTTCTTTGAAGTTTTGTTAGAATTCTGGTGTGAAGCCCTCTGATCCAGGGCTGCTGCTGTTAGCTTTTTTTTTTTTTTCTTTTTGAGGCTTTTTATTGTTTCTTCAACTTCATTCTGTTTAAGAGATCTGTTTCTTCCTGGTTAAATCTAAGGAGATTGTGTGATTCCAGGTATTGGTCCATTTCCTCCACATTGTCAAATTTCTGGGCATAGAATTTCTTGTAGTAGTCAAATAATCTCTTGTATCTGTGTGATATCTGTTGTTATTTTTCCTTTTTAATTTCTGATTGAGGTTATTAGAGATTTTACTTTTCTGTTTCTAGTTAATATGGCCAAGAGTTTATTGATTTTATTTACATTTTCAAAAAATTTTTTGTTATTAATCATAACTTTGTACATTGATGCATTTATGGGGTTCAGGGTACTGCTTCAATATACAATGTGAAATGCTTACATTGAACTAACACATCCATCACAATTATACTCATTTCTTAATAGTTTTGAAATGTACCATTGCATCATGCACATTAGGTGAGGTTCCCCCAAATACCCTCTCTCCTCCCATATTCCGCCTCCCCTCCCCTCTCTCTCTTCTTCCCTCTACTTTCTGGACAATAGTTCTGTTTTGCCATTCATATGAATGTGTAGGTGGTTATATATTGATTTCATAGTAGTACTGAGTACATTGGATACTTTTTTTCCATTCTTGAGATACTTTACTAAGAAGAATATGTTCCAGCAAAATTAAGGAACACTTCACAAATTTGCATGTTATCCTTGCGCAGGGGCCATGCTAATCTTCCCTGTATCATTCCAATTTTAGTATATGTGCTGCCAAAGTGAGCACTTATTTACCTTTTCAAAGAACCAACTTTTTGTTTCATTAATTTTCTTAATGGTTCTTTTGTTTTCAATTTCATTTATTTCTGACTTAATTTTGGTTATTTCCTTTCTTCTTCTAGGTTTGGGATTAGATTGCTGTTCCTTTTCTATTTCTGTAAGATGATTCATTAGGTTATTGTTGTTCTCTCTGTTTTTATGGATGTAGGCATCTAATGCAATAAGTTTCCCTCTTATAACCACTTTTGCAATATTCCACAGGTTTTGACATCTTACAGATTCATTGTTCAAGGAATTTCATAATTTCCTCTTTCATCTTTTCCTTGACCTAACTGTCATTCAGCATAAGGTTTTTTAGTTTCCAACAAAACTTTGTGCAGAGTTGAAAAGTTTTGCTGCAGCTGAGTTTTACCTTTATTGCCTTGTTGTCTGAGAATATACAAGGTATAATTTCAATTCTTTTAATTTTGTTGAAGTTTAATTTAAGTCTTAGGATATGGTCTGTATTGGAGTATATTCCATGGGCTGATGAGAAGAACTTATATCATTGGGATGGTGTGTTCTATATATGTCTATTAAGCCTAGTTGTTCTGGGGTTGTCTTTAAGTTCCTTGTATCCTTGTTTAGTTTCTATTTAGAGGATCTGTCATCGGGATGTTAAAGTCCTCTTCTATTATGGTGTTATAGGATATCATATTGCTTAGACCAATTAAGGTCTGCTTTATAAATCTGGAAACATTTAAGCTGAGTGCATAAATATTTAGAATTGAAATGTCCTCTTGTTGTATTATTCCCTTGACTAATATGAAGTGACCATCTTTCTCTTTCTTACTTTAGTTGCTTTAAAGCCACTTGTATCTATAATTAAGATTGTGACCCCTCCTTTCTTCTGATTTCCATTTGCCTGAAATATTGTCTTCCAAGTCTTTACCCTGAGTCTTGTTTTGTCCTCAAGGTTAGTTGTGCTTCCTGGAGAAAGCATATAGATGGCTTGTGTTTTTTTATTTAATCTGACAGCCTCTGCTTCTTCATTGGGGAATTCAAGCCATTAACATTTATTGAGAGAATGAATAGATATAGTACAGATCTATTTGTCTTATTTTGTGAAAGTCTGTTGCTTAGTTTTATCCTTTGTGCCTTTATTGAAACTAGGTTTTGTCCTTTAGTTTCTGGGTATTTACTTTACTAGTGGTCTGTTGTGATGAATAGTGTGGAAAGTAGGTCTAAGTATTTCTTGTATAGCTGGTCTTTTTATGGGAAATTTCCTTAATGTCTGCATATCAGTAAAAGATTTGAGTTCTCCATATATATTGAAACTTAGTTTAATAGAATACAGAATTCTGGACTGAAAATTGTTTTGGTTGAAGGTAGATGACCATTCTCTTCTGGCTTGGAAAGTTTCAGCTGAAAAATCCACTGTCACCCTGATGGATATGCCCCTGTAGGTCAATTGGTGCATACTTCTGGCTGCTTGCAGAATTTTTTCTTTATCTTGACTTTGGGCAGGTTCATTACAATGTGTGTTGGAGATGCTCTGTTTGTGTTGAGATGACCCAGGGTTCAATATCCCTCTAAAAGGAGTGTGTAAGAATCTATGATGGTATGTGGAAAATTTTCATTTATGATATCCTCCAGTAGGGCTTTTATTTCTTTGGGACATTCTTCTTCCCCTTCAAGGATTCCTATAATTCCTATGTTCCATAATTCTCTAAGTAACACTCTGCTTTCTCTCTCTTCTTTTCTTCCTCTTTAACTACCTTAATTAGCCCAAGAGCTTTATCCTGTAGCTCCGAGTTTCTTTCTTCTCCATGGCCTAGTCTGTTATTGATACTTTCTACTATGTCTTTAAGTTCTTTGATTGACTCCTTTAATTCCTTAAGCTCCACCATATCCTTTGTATATTATCCATATCTTTCATCCATTATTTGGTTCTGCTTTTTTATTTCCTTTTTATTATTTTCCACTTTCTTATCAATTCCCTTCATTGTTTTTGCCACTCATGTTAAATTTTCCCTTTCTGTCATTTCCATTATTTCTGTATAGGTGAAATCCTCAGTAGTAGCTACCTCATGCTTTCTTGTGGGCTTCCTATGTTTTGGTGTTTCCTGTTGCCAGAATTTTTTTGTTGATTCCTCCTCATGTGTATTTTCTTCTTGTTCGCTTCCTTCCCCTCATTTCTCCTCTCACTACCTCCTTCCTTTTGAATTACCTTGTCTCTGTGCTTAGGTATGGAAGTGGCTTTGGGGGATAAGGTCAAAAGGAAAAGAAAGGTAAAGAGTGAGAAAAGAGAAAGGAAAGGAAGAGATAAAGAAAGGGGTTTGGGTGAGAGGGAAAAAAGTGATAAAAAGGAGAAAAGAAGGGCAGGAAGAGAGAAAGAGATAGCAGAAATGGTGGTGTTCAGCAAGGTGCTTTGACCCACTCCCACTATTCCAGGACTCTGGAGGGCCAGGCTGGGAGGGTCCCTCAAAGTCAGGAGCTCTTTACCAGTCTGGGTAAATGCAAGAACCCACCTCCACCAAATATAGGATAAAATCAGCAGTTTGTAGCAGTCGGACCTGCCAATACCATCTTTCCAAAGGCTAAAGCTAGAAGGACACCCTAGACTGTGAGCTCAAGCCCTCTTTGAGCCAGACCAATGTCGTGCCCCTAGCCCAGGCCTCAGAGTGAGGCTGTGTGGTATAAATGGAATACAAAATGAAATAGAATAAGGAGATCAGAGAAAAGGGGGAAAAAAGAATAAAAATAGCTAAAGAAAATTAAAAATAAAATTATATATGACAAAGAAAAGAGAAGGCTATCTTAATTGCTGTTTTACATGGGAAAGTTGAGAAGTAGTGGTTAACATCTTAAAAATTAGAGTAGTTGGCTTCAATTTATAGTAAGAAGTAAACCTTCCAAGTATATGTCATACTCTTTCCAAATTCATTTAATTCATAGAAGTTACTTTGTCTTAGAATCTGCATTCATTACAAGACCACATAGCCAGACTTTATTTTTTTTTAAGTTTATTGTAAATAACTTTTTTAAGGCAATGGAATATGTGTAACATGCTTTAAATTCACAACACCAAGTTTACTACCACCTCTTTTCATGTGGGTTTCACATTAATTTGGGTAACGTTTTTTTAATTTATTGCTTCTCTGTTTTGCCAATTCAAGATTTAGTTTTTTGGTGTCTTTTTCCCCATTTTTGTCAGATATTTTGAACATCCAAATAATAACTAACAAGGTGGGACCCAAAATACTAGAATTTTTAAACTACTATTTGCAATTCCCTCATAAATATTGAAAGAAAAAGCCTTAGTCCTTTTTTGTTTTTTTGTTTTTTGCAGTTTTGGGCTGGGGCTGGGTTTGAACCCACCACCTCCAGCATATGGGGCCAGTGCCTTACCTCTTTGAGCCACACGCACCGCCCCAAGCCTTAGTCTTTTAATGCAAGTTTTAAAGAATGACTCATGAGTAGCGGGTCTGCTTTAGAATTTGAAAACCTTTCAGAAATTCTTTTCCACTTTATTGAAGGCAGAATTCTGTGCTTACTATGCAAAGGGTTAAAACAAGAAGAAAATAATAACTTTCTGTAGAAAAAGTAGGGTATTCAGTTTAAGGATAATAGTAAGCAAAAGGGGTAGCCTGCTATTTTATCTGTAGTGCTTTCAACTGGAATGAACTACTAC
Organism: Perodicticus potto; assembly: GCA_963574655.1. Lineage (NCBI taxonomy): Eukaryota > Metazoa > Chordata > Mammalia > Primates > Lorisidae > Perodicticus > Perodicticus potto. Next base: position 32,762 of record CAUYRH010147779.1, on the reverse strand, counting down.
CAACAAAAAGTTGTACAAGGAAGCTTATTTATGATAGATGAATTTTATACCAAATTACTATATCAGACTTGATAGTATCTTTTTTTCCCCGATACCATTTCAAACATTTGGAAACTACCACTTTTTCATTAAAAATGAGATATGCATAATAATTCTTAATTGATTTATTTTTTTAATGTGTGAGCATATTTATATATTTATATCTTTCCCTCAGAACTGGGTAGAAAAGGCTGAAAAACAGGCTCTTCTCTCTGATACACTTGACCTGTCAGAACTCTTTCATCCAGACACATTTCTTAATGCTCTTCGCCAAGAAACTGCAAGGTAATTAAAAGAAAATACTTTGCTTATTTGTCCCTGGGGGTAATTATGTTTTGCTTTATTGACTTCCTATTACACTACCATTGATTATCAAGAAATAAAGTTGTTTTTGAAATACATATAGTTGCATTTTATGATAATATACTTTTATACAGTTAACTTTTAGTTTACAAAGCATTGCTTCTAGTTATAATGCATTTTATTACAATTGAAAGGGATACGATTTAAATTTTATAATTTTTATGATTTATTCAGACTTGTACTGTCCAATATGGTGGCCAGAAGTTATATGGAACTATTTAAATTTTAATGAATTAAAGTAAAATAAGAATAAAAAAATTGTTTCTTGGTCACTTTAGCTACATTCAAAGTGCTCATTATCCACATGTCTAGTGGCCACCATGTTGGGCTGCATGGAAAGGTTAAAGTTTGCTGGACAGTGTGACCAGGCTCCTTGATGGGGAACAGAACTTGCTGGTTAAGATTAAGCTCCTTTTTATACCACACTCAGATTATCAAATCATATATTGACTATAATTTTTTAACAAGTTAGAATGTAATAAAAGAGATACTATCAAAAATATACTCAACAAAATTTAGTTGTTTAGTGACTTAAGGGATTTCAATTTGTACTGCCTCCGAATATTATAAATATCAGCATTTCAGTCCAGCTAGAACATCTCTCATATGCCTACATTTGAAGGTAATGGTCTAAACAGAGGCTATAAAAATGGGGGGGCAAAGTCTTATCCTTAAAGAACATATTACATTAAAGAAGAGGCTGTCATACATGTATAAACAGTTAACTTTGGAAACTTAGTGTGAAATATAAGGTATTGTACATAGTTTAATAGATCTGATTATTTATACTTGGTAAATATTTAAATTTAAAATAAATAGAAATATATCTATCTTCAGTTGCTCTTCATATTTTAATGCCTGAGAATTATCACTTTGTGACATTTGATGCTTTACCTTTATAGGGCAATGGGTTGTTCTGTGGATAGCCTTAAATTTGTAGCCTCATGGAAAGGTCGACTTCAAGAAGCAAAGCTGCAAGTTAAGGTACTAGACTAACTTTAGATGTTTATCTGAGTCTAAAACTTACCACCAATTGATGTAAGAGCTTCTAGATTTCTGGTTTCATTGTTACCTATCTATAATGTGAGATCAGCAGAGTTAAATTGTATTATCTATGTTAAAAATTAGAGTATTTTAAGGGTTAGGATAAACCAACCTATAATACAAAATACAGGATTTCTTCATCCAAAAAATAAGAATGTTAAAGACACAATATTTGAATGTGTAACTTTTGGTAAAAAAAAAAAAAAAAAAAAAATTATACAAATGCTGAAGTTCTTTTATGTTGTCTTTTCTAAAATTTAATTTAATAAATGTTCACTTTACAATACAGTAAATACAGGGTGAAACTCCCTCATCTGAAAATCTGAAATGCCCCCAATGCAAAAATCTTTGAATGCCAATATGACACCACATATTGTCCACATGTGTGGCTGAATGACAGTTTGCTTTGCTTTCTGACAGTTTAAGGGGCACACACTTTCTTTCACAAAGTTATGACAAATATTCTATAAAATTACCTTCAGGCTCTGTATGTATATATGCAACACAAATGAAGTTTATGTTTAGACTTGGGTCCCGTCCCCAAGATATCTCATTATGTAAATGCAGATAGTCATCCTGCACGTGACACTGTGCCAGTGACCGGCCACACATGCCACAGAGGAGCTGAGAAGTTCCTGTTGCCCAGTGACATCTGTCACGCCCCTCCCAGCTCCTCTGAGTTGTAGGGAGCTCCTCAGGCCTGAGTCTGTGCTGATGCAGAGAGGAACAAACCTTCACACCGCCCGTCACATGACAGCCGCTGCAATTACACACAATATGAAGTGGTCACGTTTCTGGTGTGGAGTCACTACCCTATACTTTTTATTGTTAGTTACTCCTCCTCCCCCTTATTAATAAGAGGTACCTGTAAGGCAGCCTCAGATGTCTGCAGGGAGAAGGAGGCTTTTACCCTAGGACATGACAGCTCAGTGCCTGCCGGTGCCCCGAAGTCCTTCACTGGGGCAAGGTGCGGAGGAAGAAGACCTCTGGTACTGGACTCTGTGGGCCCACGCTAAGATGTGTGTTTGTGTCCTAGTTTTTAACAAAAAAAGCTTAAAAATAAAAATGTAATTTTGAAAAGAAAAATCCTTACAGAATAAGGATATAAAGAAAGTATTTTTGTACAGCTGTATAAGATGTCTGTGTTTTAAGCTAAGTGATAATACAAAATAGTCAAAAGTTAAAAAATTAAAGAGTATAAGGTAAAAAGTCAAGTAAGCTAAGGCAGGGTGTGATGGCCCATGCCTGTAATCCTAGCTCCCTGGGAGGCTGAGGCGGGTAGATTGCCTGAGCTCACAAGTTAGAGACCAGCCTGAGCAAGAGCAAGACCGCACCTCTAAAAATAGCTGGGTGTTGTGCCAGGTACCTGTAGTCCCAGCTACTCGGGAGGCTGAGGCAAGAGAATCGCTTGAGCCCAAGAATCTGAGGTTGCTGTGAGCTATGACAGCATGGTACTCTACCGGGGGTGACAAAGGGAGACTCTATCTCAAATTTTAAAAAAAAAGTTAATTAAGCTAAGATTAATGAAAGAAAAAATTATAGATTGAGTGTATAAAGTCTACAGTAACAGACAGTAATGCCCTAGCATTTTGCATTCAGACACCTCTTTCTCTCTCATTTACCCAGTGCAACTTCCAGTCCTGCAAGCTTTAGTTATGATCAGAGCCCTATACTGATATGCTATTTTCTTAGCCTTTATACTCTTTTTTACTGTACCATTTCCATGTATAGGTATGTCTAGATACACAAATACTTCCTGTTGCTTTACAGTTGCCTACAGTATTCTGATAGTAACTTGCTGTGCAAGTTTGTAGCCTCAGAGCAATAAGCTGTAGTTTCCATGTGTAGTAGGCCGTACTGTCTAAGTACACTTTCTGGTGTTCACACAGTGTGAAATCATCTAACAGTGCGTTTCCCAGAACATATTCCCATAGTCAAACAGGTCTTTGGCAGCTGTGAATGACACAGCGCAGTGGGCAGCATCATATGAAACACAAAGGAAGCCAGTGTTACTGTTTCAAGGTGTATTAATATCCCCAGAAATACGTTGTCCCTAGTCTTACAACATGGAAATAAAGTTACACACACACAGAAAATTACAAGCTCATCTAATTCCGTTTTGTAGATGGGGGAAGGTAGACTGGCAGGCAGTAAAACCGGATTCTAAAGAAGAGCCAGGTGAGCTTTTTAAGCAATTAATGGAAGAGTCTGAGCCTTGGCTTTCAGTTATGAATGGATATAAGTAGGACAGGTGTGGTGGCTCACTCCTGTAATCCTCACACTCGGGGAGGCTAAGGCAGGCTGATCACTTGAGCTCAGGAGTTTGAGACCAGCCTGAGCAAAAGCAAGACCCATCTCTACTAAAAATAGAAAAACTGAGGCAAGAGGAACACTTGAGCCCAAGAACTTACGGTTGCTGTGAGCTATAATGCCAGGGCACTCTAGTCAGGGCACCAGAATAAGACTCTGCCTCAAAAAATAAAAACAAAAATAAATAAATGGATTTAAATAATAACTTCCTCTACACATTTATTATGAGGATCTCTAATGTGTGTATATATATATTCAGATTATATATGATTAGTTTTCATTAGTTTTCACTATTTCTTAATTTGAAATGAAAGTTTTTGTTTTTGTTTTTTAGAGACAAAGTCTCATTTTGTCACCCGCAGTAGAGTGCTGTGGCATCACAGCTCACAGCAACCTCCAGTGCTTGGGCTTAGGTGATTCTCTTGGCTCAGCTTCCCGAGTAGCTGGGACTACAGGTGCCCACCACAATGCCTGACTACTTTTTGTTGCAGTTTGGCCAAGGCCGGAGCCCTACCCACTGAGCCACAGGTGCCGCCCAAAATGAAAGTATTTTTAATATAAAGTTTTCTATACCCAGTAAAGCAGAATTCTTTCATACTTTCATTTGGGATTCATTAAAAGTATGCTATCGTTAAAAATTACAATATTCATTGGTAAATATACAATAACATAAATAAGTTTGGTATAATTACCAGAAAGTAATTGTCATTTTTATTAGTAATATATTTTCACATACATTTAAAATTTTAATTTTATATATTTTTTTTTAATTTTAATTTTAAAAGCCATCCCTACACATAAGATTCAAGATAATCCAACAGAATTTTTTCTTTCTTTGATCCCATGTGAACTATAAAAGCACAATTTCTAACTTACTTGCACTTTCCAGAAATATTAGGGAAAATGTCTTTGTAAGCCCCTCTCTGTTAGCATTTGGCGAAATCATTAAGCTAAATGGTTCATTTAGATGCTTTTTAATTGTATTGTTCTTTTTTTCTTTCTTTTTAATTTTTTTTGCAGTTTTTGGCCGGGACTGGGTTTGAACCCGCCACCTCTAGTATATGTGGCCAGCGCCCTACTCCTTTGAGCCACAGGCCCTGCCCTAATTGTATTTTTCCACAAAAGGTATTGTTTCAATAGGAGAATTTTGGATTTAAATTATACTGTCACTTTAGTATTTAGTCTTAATCTCTATCACCCTAGACCGAATTAAACCATTGAGGCTATAGTTTTCCAAACCCCCTAGACCTACTTGAGAGAACACGTGTATATTAATTATGTTCAGATCCTGAACATGACTCCCTAAAATTTCCTCACTACTATTAATGCTTGATTTAACATGTTTTACGCAGTTGTGGAACTCAGTACTGGAATATCTGTAAGTCACCTCCCTTTCAGCCTGCACATTAGATCTTCTCCACGGCTGTGAGAGGATTGTTCTAGCAACATCGCAAGTCCTCTATAGCCACACGTGGCTGGTGAGAACCACGTTAGACAGCTCCAGATAGACAATCCCCTAGAAAAATGTAAATATCCTTTGGTCTTCAAGGTTTTGTCAATAATTTTTAGTATTTTCTATCATTAAACACTTCTAACAAATATGGGAGCAAGATTAATAAAATGAATCTATATATTCAAGAATTTTAAATTTAGAAATCTTTTTCCTTTTTCTCTGTATTTTCTTTGCTAAAGTACATTTCAGGCATGATTCTGAATGTATTCCTTTAAAAAAATCAGCACTTTCTTAAATATAATTTATAATCACAAGTACCAAGATTAATAATTCCTTAATCATTTAATATCAATTTAAACAACAATATTTACCAGTTTGACTGAAAAAGAACTCTTCGCAATTGTTGGTTTGAACCAGCGTCAGAATAGGCTGCTCAGATTGCATTTGGTTCTTATTCATCATAAGTCCATAAGTCTTTTTACATCTCAATCCAATTCCTCTTTTTTTTTTTTTTTTTTTTTTGAGACAGAGTTTCAAGTGTCGCCCTGGGTAAACGTGCTGTGGTGTCACAGCTCACCGCAACCTCAAACTCTTGGGCTTAAGCGATTCTCTTGCCTCAGCCTCCCAAGTAGCTGGGACTACAGGTGCCCACCATAATGCCCGGCTATTTTTGGTTGTAGTTGTCATTGTTGTTTGGCAGGCCCAGGCTGGATTCGAACCCGCCAGCTCTGGTGTGTGTGGCTGGCGCCCTAACCACTGAGCTCCAGGAGCCGAGCCCAATTCCTCTTTTTATTTTACATCACCATTTGTTACAGGAACTGGGTCACTTCTATAGAGTTACATTCATTCTGTATTCATCTGTTTGCTCATTTATGGCATTAACTTTTGTTCCTGTGCTCCCCATTTATTATGAATAGAAGTTGGGTTCAGAGGTCTGATCAGACACACATTTTTAGCACATTTTAGTGGGAATCCTCCACAGGGCACAGTGTGTTTCACTTTCATTCGGTGGTAAGGCCCAGTGTGTTGAATGAGTAACAGAATATTTTTGTTGGACAGTCTTAATTTAACTAAATGGTTAAATGAATATGATTGTCTTTTTGGAATTTGATAGTGATTCTAGTTCAGGAAATGCTATCCTTGTTTTCTCTTTCTAAAGGTATGATTTAATTATTGATGTTCACTTTTTCACAAAAATAGGAAATTGCCACCCCAAAACCTATTGAAGATTGGTTTTATATTAAGATTTATATAACTTATTATGTGACTATATTTAAATACTGGGGAAATCTCTCCACTGTTTTAGAACCAAACAAGACTCACTGGTGTTGTAATTGGTGTTCATTAGCCTGTGAAAGGTAAGGGCTGGAGAGAAGGTAGCAATGTTTACTTTGCATTTTCGAAAGCAGCGTGTCAGAAGATGTATGAATGCAGGATAGTCAGGGTAAATAAACACTGGAGAAACTAAACAGATGAATACTGTCTGAGAAGGCATATGAAGCTAATATCACCAAAGCACTGTACTTTCATTTTCAAAATTTCTTAAATTTACACTGTTACCTTAGAGAAAGATGTTAATGCTCTTTTTTTCTTTTTCTTTCAGCACTGCATTGTGGGTCAGGAACTTTTTATTAAATTTTCTAAACTTTGTTCTATTTTTTAAAAGATGTCAGAATTCCAAACATAGTACCGTTTCCTCTTTAATTATGCATTTCTTCCCTCCCTCTTGGAGAAAGAGTAACTTTTTGGCTTTGAGCACTCTATTTCTATTAATCTAGTCTCAAGACACCTACAGTTATATAACTGATGACATTAATAATTATTTCTAAAAATATTTGCTTAAAAACAAGAATTCAGTCTAAAAGAAGTTTACAGTGACCAGAACACTAGACCAGGTCTTACCTTTACTCCAAAAATTGCAGAATCCTTTGTTGTCATTGGCACACTTGGGCACAATGGAGAGTGTTGCTTTAGTTCTGAAGATACGACACAGTCGCTCCTGACGTCTCAGACATTAATGCTTGTTCTAATGATTCGCGTGTCTCCATGGCAGATCAGTGGCTTATTATTGGAAGGATGTAGTTTTGATGGAAACCGACTTTCCGAAAATCAGCATGATTCGCCTAGTGTGTCATCAGTTCTTCCTTGTTTCATGGGCTGGATTCCACAGGTAATACATTTTTAACAGGCATAGACTTATATGTCTTCAATTATTAACTACATTATAACTTTTCTATTTTTATTGTTGGGGATTCATTGAGGGTACACAGATCCAGGTTACATTGTTTGCTTTTGTTAGAGAAGGACCCTCTTATAATTGTATCCCGCCCCCAAACGATTATATCTTTTCAATAAGATATTTTTGGCCTATGTATTTTTGTTTTCTAATCCCACCTACGTTTGACTAAATTTACTGCCAAAATACTTTATCCTTTCTAATTTTTTAAGATGTATAGTTTTAAAAGTTTCATTTTGTTATGGAAAGAATAACACAGTTTTAGTTTCTAAAGAATTTATAGCCTGGGCAGCACCTGTGGCTCAAAGGAGTAGGGCACCGGTCCCATATGCCGGAGGTGGTGGGTTCAAACCCAGCCCCGGCCAAAAACTTAAAAAAAAAAGAATTTTTATAGCCCGGTTAGGAAAAAGGTTTTGATGATAGTAAGAACTGGCATATATTGTGTTCCTCTTATTTTCAGCAATGTATTCTAAATACCTTATAGTCTTTATCTCAAATACTCTTCAGAACAGTTGTTCAAGGAATATATTATTATTCCCATTTAAAACATGAGGACACACACTCGCACAATTAGGCACACAGAAAGTGACAGAATCAAGGTCTTCCTCGATACCTGGCCTTATGCTACACACCACACCAGGTTGCTGTGCTGCTGGGGAGCAGACCAAGGAAACAATCAATCTTGACAAAGACTCGTTTGGTTAACTCTTCCCATTCAGAACCTTCAATTATTGAAATTTTTTTTAATATTCAAAAAAATTTTCAAAAATTGAACTTGAGGCATATATGCCTTCAAAACTTGAGGCATATATGCCTTCAAGTTATGTTAAAACACATAACTTTAATAAAATTTAAGAATATAAGTATAAATACATGTAAATAAACTTTAAAGTTTTGATCCTGTATCTAATGAGCAATGAAACTACTTCATGTATTGTTTGCTATAAGAAAATTTGCTTTATAAAATAAAAAACAAGAGCATCAGAATATATGTGGAAAAAAAAAACAACTGACCAGGCATGGTGGCTCACACCTGTAAACCTAGCACTCAAGGAGGCCAAGGAGTGGGGATTGCTTCAGCTCAGGAGTTCAAGACCAGCTTGAGCAAAAGTGAAACCCCCATCTCTATTAAAAATAGAAATACTACCCAGGTGTAGTGGCTGGCATTTCTAGTCCCAGCTACTTGGGAGTCTGAGTCAAAAGAATCACTTGAGTGCAAGAGTCTGAGGTTGCTATGAGCTATGATAACACCATGATACTCTACCCAGAGCAACAGAGTAAAACTCTATCTCAAAAAAAAAAAAAAAATAGGCCGTGCCTGTGGCTCAGCGAGTAGGGCACCAGCCCCATATACCAAGGGTAGCAAGTTCGAACCCAGCCCCGCCAAACTGCAACAAAAAAATAGCCGGGCATTGTGGCGGGCTCCTGTAGTCCCAGCTACTTGGGAGGCTGAGGCAAGATAATCGCCTAAGCCCAAGAGCTAGAGGTTGCTGTGAGCTGTGTGACGCCACTGCACCCTACCAAGAGTGACAAAGTGAGACTCTGTCTCTAAAAACAAAAAAAAAAGATGTTGGTGTGGGGCTGATAAACCCTAAGGAGCATTTGGTTACCTGTTTTGAGATATTTTTTCCAGAGGCACATTACTAAATTATGCCACTTACATATGCATTAAAACCCTGATATCCTAACAGCTCCCTCTCATTGACTTGATTCATAAACGTTCAGAAAGCATGTATTAGAATAAGTTGGACTATGATAAAGTGATGAGAAATAATATTTTTTACCTTCATATGTGTCTTATTATAATGAAGTTGATTAAAATTAGACAATTAACGTAAGTAATCTAGTGATTTTGTTTACATTGTGTTTTGGTTTTGTTCTTTGTTGTTCATTTTGTTACTTTCTTTGGCTTGTTGGCTAAGTGATATCTAATGTGTAGTACAATAGTCACCCCTTATCTGTAGTCTCAGTTACACAGTCCACCATGGTCAGAAACACAATGAATCTAGTATAATAAAATATTTTGAGAAAAACCATATTCACGTATTTTTTCTTGTGGTATGTAATAATAATTTTTCTATCTTATTTTTGTTAAGCTCTTACTGCGTCTAATTTATATTAATGAATTAAACTTAATCATAGTTACATATATCTGGGAAGAAACAGTATATGGTTTGGTATGGAATGGTTTGGTACCATTCGCGGTTTCTGGCATCCACTGAGGGTCTTGGAATGTACCCTCTGTGGACAAGGAGGATCTATGGTATCGCCATTCACCTTTGTAAACTGAATTGTCTTCTTTCTTTTTTTTTTTTTTTTTTTTGAGACAGTCTCACTTTGTCACCCTGGGTAGAGTGCTGTGGCATCACAGCTCACAGCAACCTCAAACTCCTGGGCTCAAGGGATTCTCTTGCCTCAGCCTCCCAGTATTTTTTTTGTTGCAGTTTGGCCGGGCCGGGTTTGAACCCGCCACATTCAGTATATGGGGCCGGCGCCCTACTCACCGCCCAACATTTAGGCTTTTCTTGGACACTTTAGGGAAGCAGAAAAATTTTGCAAGATGCTTGTTTACATAATTTTTTCTATGAAAATTTAATTGGTTTAAATAAGTATAAAATTTCAGATTTTAGCCTCATTATTGAACTGAGATAACCAGTTTCTCTTTTAATAATGATATGGTATATGAACACGTTAACCACTTTAATCATAATTAAAAATTTTAATTACACAAAAGTTTGTTTACATGTAATATAATATGTATTGGTAAGTTGACCACCCAGGGGACTGTAAGAAACCAGTCAACATAAGGAACTAGGCCTATTGTACTGATGCATACACGTGTAGGACGGTCTATGAAAATCAGGTGAGCTTGAGTGATCAGTGTAGGCAGTTGGGCAACTGTGGAGGTTCAATCTACTGTTTCTCCTTTGTTGCATGGATTGAACTCAATGTATTTTTAATAGTTATTAATAATGTTTTAGTTGCATCCAAACATTTCAGTCCAGCATGGTCTTATGCTATGCCTGTTAAGCATATTAGAGAAAGAACTGGGTCACAAGAATTTAATTTAGTGAAGCAATATTCATGGAACTTCTGTATGCACTAAGCATTATGCAATAGTGAGAAGCCCAAGAGTGCTTAGTTTTGTTTCTACCTTGATCATTTATTTATTGGTAACTTAAGAGCAGGTCCTTTTAAAGTTTTTTACAGAAGTAGTAACATTTACCACTTAGGAGATTGTTGAGAAGCAGTGAATGAAGTATCGAGAAGCTGCCGCGGTACTTTGCTTTAAAACAAAGAGAGTGGCCGGGCGCGTGGCTCACGGCTGTAATCCCAGCACCCTGGGAGGCAGAGGCAAGTGGATCCCTGGAGCTCAGGAGTTAGAGATCAGCCTGAGCAAAAGCAAGCCCCCCCCCATCACTACTAAAAATAGAAAAACTGAGGCAAGAGGATCGTTTGAGACCAAGTTGGAGGTTGCTATGAGCTATGACATCACGGCACTCTACCCAGGGTGACAGCTTGAGACTCTGTCTCGAAATAAATAAATAAGTAAACAAACAAACAAAGCCTACAGCTAAGAGCAGATATGGAAGGATTTGGAAATATACATAAAAACAAGTGAATTTTCAAAGAATCAATGTTGCATTACTGTTAAGTTTCTAATTTAAAGAGACATTTTCTTCACGTTAAAATAGATTGAGAAAATCTCCTGACTAGAAAAGAATAGCACTGCGAAACATTTAACATGTAGTATGCTGTTTCTATTTCACCGTTGATCATAGAACTAATGGGAAGCAAAACAAATATCAGGTGGCAGAAAAAAGATAATTTAAGACCTTTCCTGAGATTAAAAATAGGCATTCCTGGGTCACTTCAGTTCAACATATATGTAATGTTTGTCTGCCCTCTGCTAAAGAATTTAGAGGCAACACCAGAAAAATGACTAAAATTGGCCAGAGGAGTTATGACAGTGACAGAAATTTCTGAATCCTGAAACTTTACCATTTAAGTAAAATTAGACAAGAGGTAAGAGATTAGGCAGTGACAACAGCTGAAAATTCCCTTTACTCCAAATCCTACATTTCTTTCGGAGACCCAACTCAGGATTCAGCTTCCCCATGACTTCGTATTTGATTGACATAACCCAGAGTAGTATTTTCTTTATTTTGATTTTTCAAAGTATATGTTTTTCCCAAAATGAAATGAATAGCTGAGTAACTGACAGGATTATCAATGCAAACAAAAAGATTCAGGACAGATTTTTATCTATTTGGGGAATGATTCTACATAGAATGAATTTTATTATATGAAAGTCAGATTAAGATTTAAGAATATTAGGAATAAATCATTTTTCAAAGGGACTTGCCACTATATATCAAGGATCAGAATAGTCAGACCCGTAGTTTCAGAGATCAAGATACTGCCAGCTACACACACACAGGCAGTCTGCCCCTCCGCCCCAGAGAGAAGCCAGAATAGGAAGCAGCTTCTCCTATTTCGAACAGATAATCTTCTATTCACCTGAGCTGAATTTGGGCTGGTATCCCAACAGGGAGGTTTTGTGCTTGTTTCTTTGGTTCCTAATAATATGTTCATTATAGTACATTGCTATATTTTAAATCAATTTTTAAATCAATTTTTTTTTAAATCAGGGTGCATATGGCCCGTATTCTCCTGATGAATGCATCTCCTTGCCTGTTTACACAAGCGCTGAAAGGGATCGTGTGGTCACCAATGTCAGCGTCCCGTGTGGGGGCAACCAGGACCAGTGGATTCAGTGTGGAGCAGCTCTGTTTCTAAAAAATCAGTAGGCTCTCATGACAGCTAAGGCTCTCTGAGCAGAACAAAACCTTCACTGCTTAAACTTTAAATAAAATGTAATATGTGGTCAGTCTGTGTTTGAAATGGTTAAAACATTACCATGAAGTTACCCTGTTACTGATTCCACTGGATTTTGAATATAGAATAACTATGTATCTTTTATATAACTTAATGGAGTTAATGTTCAAATGGAATATACCTTTGATAATATTAAATGTTTCTGTGGGGAAGTTCACTTTTCAGTGGCTGAAAAATGATTTTTAGGTAAGAGGTTTAAATGACGTGTTAATAATAAATATTTTGACTCATTTTTGCATCATAATTAGTAAAATATGAGAAAATTAATAATTTCTTTAATCTTCCCACGGTTTTAAATATAAGCATTCTTTCCAAACACTGAAGAATGTATATTTTATAGTGAATGAATAATTTATAATCCATTATTAATGTAATTATTACATAATTACAAATTATATAGTTATAGTAATATCCTAATCCATAGAGGAATAATTTAGACAAGACAATAGAAGCATAAATTCTGATAAAACATTCCTCTTTTTTGTATTTTGTTATTCTTTATATGAACTATTTCAGCTCTATAAGGGTACGGCATGAACGTGGAAATGACTAGTAGTAGAAAATTACTCTGAAAACATAAATTGAATTATTTATTAGGGCTTTGAATATCACACAAAAATTTAGAGTTTTTTAAAATAAGCAATTAGAAAACAAAAGATTTAAGAAGAGTGGTAGCATCCTAAAATAGTAATTTTTTAGCTTATTAAATCTATTATATAGATTTAATGTCTTAAATACTTCCTTGAGTTATTAGAACTATTTGTACTCTAAAGTTTATAAAATACTTTTACAAAGATTATCTTTTAATTTTCTAAATTCTAAGTTAATATTATTCTCATTTCACAAATGAGGAAATTGAGTCCTAGAATTTACATGACTTTCCCAAGATTATCCACACAATATTTTTAGATTTTGTTTTACTTCATTGGTTAAGGTAGGCTAAGCAGAAACAGATTGCCCCCAAATTTCAGTTTTAATACATACAAAGTTCTTCTTGCTCAAGTAACAGTCCCAAGTAGGTATTTAGTTGTACGGTCAGTTCTCCTCCACATAATCGCAGGAGCAGAGGCTGCTACAAGGCCTGCTGTCTTAAATAAGTCTACGGCCTTTGAAGTGGGCTTTGACATCGATCAGCGAGAAGGGGATAAGTGATGAGGACTACATGCAAGTTTCTGTGGTGTGGGCCGTGTCTGGAAATGCCACATATTTGTGTTTATTCCACTAGTGAGAACTTAATTACAGGGCTATGCCTAATTTCTAGTGTAGCTGGCAAACGTAGTCAGCTGGATGCTCAAAGAAGGGATGTGTGGAGGAGCTAGCTAGCTCTCTCTGCCACACTTCCATCCAATGAAAAATCTGCATCTATTACAGAAAAGCATTCAGCATAATGGCATAAAATTACTTAAAAAGAGTAAAGAAGCATAGGTATTTTTTTTTTTTTTTTTTGAGACAGAGTTTCACCATGTCACCCTTGGTAGAGTGCCGTGGCGTCACAGCTCCCAGCAACCTCCAACTCCTGGGCTTAGGTGATTCTCTTGCCTCAGCCTCCCAAGTAGCTGGGACTACAGGCGCCAGCCATAACGCCCGGCTATTTTTTGTTGGAGTTGTTTAGCTGGCCCGGAGCTGAGTTTGAACCCACCAGCCTTAAACTGCATGTGGCTGGCGCCGTGACCACTGTGCTACAGGCACCAAGCCAAGCATAGGTCTTTAGTTGATCTTCTGATTCCAAACCTTGTGCTTGTGAATTTTAGCACTTATATTCAGCAAAATAACTTAAGTCAGATACTGGCCAAATTCCAAGAATACAAACACAAAGTTTCTGCTCTTGAGAGATTTAAGAGCTAATAAGGCAGTGAAATAGGTAATAACAGTCTCTTCACTGTAAATTCTTTTATCTGATATTAATATTGTTAACTCAGCTTTTCTTATGGGTTAATAGATGTTTTTAAATTTGGGAAATAATACATAAAAAGAAAATAAACATAGAAAAGTTTTAATACATTGAAATAATTACATGGCACAATAACAAAGGGCTGTGTGATGCAGGGACTAATTCTACTTATTGTATGGATAATTCAATCAAAGATTATCAACCAGATACGTTACTTCTTTTTCTTATTTATTTATTTTTTAAGGCACAAGCAATTTTATTAATGCAAGAAAAGAAAGAAAGGGAGGCTGCCCATAGAGCGAGCGCTCCGTCTCAGAGCAACAGTAGCACTCTGTGAGTTTCTGGGCTCTTATCTATACCTTCTGTTTAATTTAGGTTGAGCAGAGGGAGGGCGATTCATAAGATGTCTAGGAAAGGGATGGGGAGTTCCCAGAACCAAGGGTCCCTCCTCTTTTTAAGCCACACTGGCAGCTTCCAAGAGTTGTCACGGCATTTGTACAAGGTCATTAGTTTGCTGCTGCAGTATCAGCAGGGTCTGACGATCAGGGCAGGTAAGCCAGGGTTGTTTCTGGGGCCATCTTGGCTCTTGCTGGTTTGGGCCGGCTTCTCTGCCACCTCCTGGTTTATCAGAGACCTCGGTCAGGTCTTACTGAGCAGGACCTGCCCGTTCCTGGTTTCATGGTGACACCAGTGTCCTCCATGTACACTCAGGGGGAAAGATGGGCAATTCTACTTCTAGTTCCAAGTTTTCTACAATATGAAAGCTTTTGTAAAAATCATCTGGGCTAGGGCAATAAGTGGTACCTTTAAGTTGGATGCCCAGGGCCCAGGTTTTGAGGCACCTGCATTCCTCCTGCGTGTCCTATACCCGCTCAGTAGGTCTGTGGGCCCCACTGGCTGCCCCATCTGGGCAGGGGGATGTGCTGCCTGGAGTAGAAGTCATGGGGAGAACTCTGGACCTGGGGTCAGAGAATCGCTCCGTCCAGGGAGGATGGGGTGGGGGGCGGCTCCCTGCCTCTCACAGGGCCAGGCCCACCCCCCGAGGGAGACCCACAGCACACCGGTGCGTCTGGCCTGGGACCCTCCCAGCACCTGCTGAAGGAAACTCACTCCCCAGGACAGTGCAGACCATCAAGGAGGAACGCTCCTTGTCCCGTGCAGAAGGGACCCTGTTTCTCCAGTAAGAGATCACAGCAGAGGCTCCCAGACTCTTTCTGGCAGGGGGTCTTCCTCTGCTCAGGAACTTCATCTGTAGAGCTGGAGATTAGACTGAGGGACGCCTGGAAATCAAGCCCTCCAGGACCCAGCAGGCCCAGGGCATTGTGGTGAACATCTCAAAGCCAGAGAAGCGGGTGCACACCTCTGGTTCTCTCCCCTCTCTGCAAACCACGGTCCTCAGGGAATCCTTTCTGGGTGGTGGGGCTGACTTGGGGGAGGGGGGTCAACGGACCAAAGTGAGACGATTTCTCTTACTCTGCCCGTCCCCTGTCCTCCGTTGTTACCTTTATAACAAACTGCTTATAAAAGACTGAATGGGGCTCATAGCCAAGGCCACTTGGGTCTGAGTCGTCCAGACAACTGTCCTCACTCTGGCTCCAATAAACTCTTTAAATTATGTTTTGTGCCTCAGCCTCTTGCCTTTAGGCCGACAGCCCAGAGATACAAGAGCTGGAAACAGGGCGAGAGGCTGAGACCCAGGCCCCGGGCCGGCTCCCACCATGGAGTCCTACGTCTCTCTCCTCCACCGAGTTTGTGGAGCTCAGTGGACAAGGAGAGGGTTCAGCTGCCAGCAGCGGGACACACACCCAGGGGACTTGGGGGCCGTGCTATCTTTGCTGTGGAAATGGAGACAGAGAACAAGCCAGTGTCTCACCTGCCAGTTGCACTGTCTTTTTCTAAACTGACTTTGAAAACATAGGTTACAAAGGATGACGAATACATTATTTCCCCCCCAAAACAAACAAATATTAGCACGTTGTGGTATTCGCTATAGATTTTTAAAAGAAATTTCAAATTTTTAAAATAATTTCAAAGTCAGAGTCCTTTGCATTCCCTTTTACAGAACTATTTTCACCTCTTCCTCCTCAGAGACACACACTAATGTGTATTCGTATCCATTCCATGTCTTTAATATGGCAAAAACATTTTGGGAATTTTGGGGGTGTATGGGAGCCCCCCAGGAGCCTATCTAAAAGCATCAGAGGGGCATGTTATTTGAGACTCTCAATCAGAAGCAACAGAGTTTTAGACCCCTAGGGTCCACAGATGTTGGAATGAGCCCAAACAAAATAAAGCACAGCTATGCATTTGGTAAATTCAGTCTGGTGATTTCCGGGGCAGCTTCTTCCTTTTATTTCTGTTTACTCATTTCCATTTTGTCAAAGGAGACTGCGCTTGTTACGTGGAAGCCAGGCATTGACCTGCCTCCCTCCCCAGAATTTGTACTTACGGGTGGATGATAGGAGAGCTGCAAGTGTGCAAGGTAGTGTCACTAGTCAATCCATCATCCTTCTAGGGGTGTCCAACCTTTTTTCTTTTCTGCACATTGGAAGCGTAAGAGTTGTCTTGGACCACACACTAAATACACAAACACTGACGATGAAGCTGATGTGCCAAAAATGTCCACACATACTTTCCAGGGTATCCGACACCGCAGATAAGCAAAACAGTCCTCAACTAATGTGCATGCAGCCCATGGGCCGGAGGTTGGAGACCCCTGAGTCTCTCCAAAATGAATCTACCCTTCATTAGTTGGTGGAGGTTCCCAGGAAGATAACCACCTCATCCCGTAAGTGCCCCTAAGGGGTAGTTTTCTCTATAATAAGAGTTATCCAGTTAAAAAAGGGTGGTAGGAAATTCGTTCTTGACTTCAGCGGAGGTGGCCAAGGGCACCACCTCACCTCTGGAAGGCATTCTGCTCAGCCACAACGCTCTATCCACGGTCAAGGGCACCGCCTCACCTCTGGAAGGCGTTCTGCTCAGCCACAACTCACTAATAGCGGTTGTTAGGCTATCTTTGTGTTTTAGGGATAAATTCAATTTGGTCTTAATATGATAATTTAAAAGGAAAATACTTACAGTAAAATTCTAGTGAGAAAGTTATAAAATATTTTATACCTATATTTAATTTTATGTGTGTAAATATATGTAATATATATTACTCAAATTAGAAAGTTATCCTTTAAAATATGAAATAGTGATTATTTCTGGGTAGAAAGATGATAGGTAGTTTTTGCTTTACTTTAGGTACAGTTTTACATTTTTCAAATGAGGTCAGAATGTTTTTCCTTCATAATCCAAACAAAACACTGTTTTAAAAAACTGAAGTATAAATTCAACAAATGGACATGTAAACTTAAAGAAACAGTACCAAGTTAGCTTTCTACATTTTGAGGTAATTCCCTTCAGAGTTTATTTGCAAAGTTTCTAATATATTTGTATATGGGTTACTAATTAAAAATTATCCTAAAAATTGACCTGCCATTTGATCCTATAATTCCTTTATGAAGTTGTAAAATTTTTAATTGATTTTCTTTTGAAAGTTAAACAAGTTTTCATTTCACACTAAATCCCCTAGTATAGATTTTTGTGAATGAAAGAAATAAGAGCATAATTTTATTTGCTTTTAAAAGATTAATGAGTTAATTCTGGCAGCACTACTTGTTGACCGTTTCCCCAGTGAATTTTACCGTTGCTGCTCTCCACGTGGTCCCATCTGGTTTTGTGGCTATCTTGATTGGCTGCAGAGCTTTCATTGTGAACTTTCTTTTTTATTCCTTGGAATCAGATCCACATTTTTCAGTAATTTCCTAAGAAAACAAGAGAAATAAATGAAACATTTTAATCTTTATATGGCCAAGTCCTACTATCAAGGCAGATCTTAAGAACTATATCTCAGACACTTAGTGTTAAGAACTTTGATTCTTGAGGAATATTGCCAAGATTCATATCCTGGCTCTTCTGCTGACTACCTATGTGGTGATCATTCTAGCCTTCATACTGGATATACGAAAAGCTTAGAATGGGTATGAGAACATAAATCGTTCAAAGGAATTAATTTTCATATTCTCCAACTATGTGTGTATACACACCACAAACATATGCACACATAGATACATGTATACACACACACATCACACATATGTGCACTTTTCCAAAATTTATCTAACCTTGTTTAACTAAGTCCTTGTTCTTCCCTACTTACCTCTTCACGATCACCTTTCTACTGTTTTGTCAAAGAAGTATACTCCTCAAATTCATCCTACATCTACTAACAGTGCACAATCTACTGTTCATGGGTAAAATCATTTAGGCAACTAACGACTGGACAGTTCACAATGCTGTTCAGAGGCAATTCTAACTGAGTAGTGGAGGCTTCTGCAAAACAAGTGCTAAACATTTTGCACATATTTAAGCAAAATGCATTAAGAATAAGTATATACTTGATTCATGTAAATTTGAAAATATGCTTTCAACTTAATGGAAAGATGACATGATCGTCATCGGAGTCATCAGTGGAAAGATCATTAGGAATATTAGGAATAACTTTTGATGTTAGATCGATAGCTGATATTTAGCAAATAATACGGGAGTCTGGTTCCTAGTTAAAAATTTCTGTGAGATTGTTTCATGCCTGACAATATGCGATGTCAAAGGCTTTATCTGGCAGGTTTAGAAGAGAAAGCTGCCCTCCCCACAGGAGACTTATGTCTCAGCCAGTGCATTTGCATCACAGTCTCTGAAGGGAGCAGCAATCAGGCCTCAGGCCCGCCAGGCTGGTCATGTTCCATGTACAATTGAATTTGCTTCTGAAACCTTGTGTTCTTGTACTTTCCAGACAGTGCCGAGGCCTCTATGTGAAAGAAGAGTGAAAACCGTATGGACATTTTTATCCATTCTGTCTCCGTACGAGAGACTTTTCCAATCCTTATCTTCTCCTGTAGCTCTATCTTCTTCCATCCCCAGAGTGGATAAAAATGCCAGGCTGTCATTTGGGGTTCCCTCAAGAGTGAGGCAATCCCCACATCTGTATTCATCTACCTGACCTTTTTACAGGTGCCCTGGCCCATGGGAGAGACGGAGCCAGCACTTTCCCTGGTTTGAAGCTCTTCCTACCACCATTACTGTAGGTGATTGAAGCCATAACTCTTTCTTTCCTTGGCTTGTTACTCTGACAGCTACTTCAACATCCAGCCTTTCAGTTCTCTTTCTCTCATTTTGGCTGCAACTTAAGAGTTAACAGATGTGTATAGCATTTACATAACAAAGTACTTATTTCCCTTGATGGTTAAAGTGAACACATTCTCTCAAAGTTTGAATCTATGAATAAAACAAAAAACTAAATTTTCTTAGAATTATTGAACATAAATTATTTTTCTTTCTATAAACAATAGACACATATACAAAATAATCGAGACGAAGAAAACACATTCATTTCATTAAGAAATGTATGAAGTAATTGAACATTTTATTTTTATGCTTAATAATTATTTGTTAAAATTTGTAATGTATTTCAGTTATTTGCAACAATTTGAAGTATAAAGGAGAAACAAATTTAACACATAGAGCCTATGTGTTACTTTATATGTGTGTGTGTGTCTGTATACACATATAAACACACACACACACACACACACACACACACATATATATTATGTGTATGTATTTTTCCTCAGTGCAGTGTGAAAGGGGATCACAAAAGACTTTCAGGAATAAAAATATCCTATGTTAAGGTATAATCCTGTGTGGAGAGTAAAATGGAAATCTGAGTACAAAGAGAAGAGAAAATTGATGTAAAACTCCCATTTGTTGATGACGTTTTGCCATTAAGTTTTAAATTGGATGATGATTTTATCAAAATGATTCTCTGGTTATATTGAACATATACCATTGAATGATGTAAAAAGGATACTTTAAAAGATCTACATTTTTACAGTGCATAGAAATAATTTCCATCCATATTTAAATTTTGGATAGATTATTTTAGATGTCAAGCTAAATATGATGTAAAGTACATTGCCTTTGAAAATTATTTGAGGGGTACATGATCAAAATATTTGCTTACCACTTATCAAAGAAATTATAATATTTTGTTACACATGAGAAACAGCCAAAGGAAGAAAAACCCAACTTATCTAGATATAGTCTCTTTGGGAAAATAAAGCTTACCAAAATAAGACAAAATCTTTGATGGCCTCTTAAACAGATATTCAGGAGGAGTTACAAAATTATGTTGGTGACCTAAAGAAAAAAATTGGACATAAAACTCTCAGGAATCTTTTTCAAAATTGCTGAGAGCAAAAGTACAAAACTTGTACACTTTAGAAGATTAATCCCCTCAGGGTTATCCCACAATACACTCTTCCCTCAGAAGCATCTACTGTAGAAATAATGGATTGAGCAGACATAGGGTACTCTCTTTGTCAATCAAGGTTCTGGCAGGAAACAGATGGTAAATTCAAACAGGTAACTGAAGAGAATTTAATGAAGGGGCTCTTTAGGAAGGTGTAGCCAAGGTTAAAGGAGCAAGAAATGATGAAGTGCTAACGCAGATGGGAAGCCTTTGCCAGCCAGAGTCTTTTCCAGACCTCACAGAGAGAATCACAGGTATAAAATAGGGGCTGCTTTTTGGCAGCTATGGCCTTAGGCAGAAAAGCACAGCCAAAGTCAAACTGAGGTTGACAGGGAGAGAAACAAAGAAACAAATGCCCAGCATCTCTCTCCTCCTTCCTCTGATCACTTATCACTGTCTCTTTCATATTGGCCAAATGAAACTGAAAGCCAATGGGAGAGCCAATGGTGAGGAAGCCTGGGTGAGAGCTGACCCGCAGGTGATGACAGGGAGGAGAAACTGACAGAGGTAGGGAAAATAGAGACAATCCGATGCAGTTTTTAAAAATATTAATGAATACTTTTAAGATAATTTATATTTATCAAAAATGTAGTAAACTCTTGCATATTAATTCAAAATTTAAAAACCCAATAGAATAGAGACACTATTCATTCAGACTTTATAATGAAATATATGAATGGACAAGATGATGGATAGATGATAAGTTTAAAACATGTACACTTGTCAGTGACTCCATTTAAATGTGTGAGGCTTTCTTTGCCCTATAGATAAATGCATTTGTTCACTCTGAAAAGTGATGGCAATGATAAGTGTCACCTACTTTTTTAAAAATTTATTTAATTAAGAATGACGTTCAGACATCTCAGGTAGCAAGAATAGTTGTCAGCATGAGAAAATAGCCTCCTAACCAGTACTGATCGATACAAATAGAGTCACAATTCACTTAACAGTGGGAATGTGTTCTGGGGAATGAGCCATTAGGCACTTAGCTATTGTGTGGGCATCGTGGATCGTACTTACACAAACCTGGACGGGATAGCCTATTACACAAACCCTTACAGCATGTTACTGTATTGAATACTGTACACAATTGGGGCACAATGACTGATATTTGCATACATAAACATAGAAAATGTACAGTAATAAGACAATATTATAATCTTACAGGACCTCCATGATATATACAGTCAGCTCTTTATGGAAATATTGTTATGCAGCACATAACTATCATAAGAATCACATATCTCATAGGTAATTTTTAATTTTCTAGTAGCCACATTTAAGGAAGGATAAATTTATAATGTTTTATTTAGAACACTCTATAAAATGTTATCATTTCAATATACTGAAATAAAATTATCCATGAAATATTTTACGTTTCTTATTTTATATTATCTTTAAAAGCTAGTGTATATATTTACACACATGCTACATTTTAAGTGCTCAAGAGCTGGGTATGGGGATTCATGACCATTCTGGTCAGTTTAGTTCTAAAAATCAATTAAAAAGCCCTTGATGGAAATGAAGGGACACTTGCTGGTAACAGTGTAAAGAGGCTACTGTATTTGAATAATCTAACTGAAAGTATTTTTGTATTTCTACTCAGATAGGCAGGAAAATTATGCATGTGAATTTTATGAAGCTAAAAATCATGTGAACTAAACTTGTTTAAATCCAGTAACTGTACCTATCACTTTTCACTCTCTCTCTCTTCTTCTAGCATAATTTTGATATCAACTTGGAAATTTAACTCCGGACTGGCAAGAACAATCCATGGTTGAATAGTAAAATAAAAAATTTGTGAATGGCACTTTGTTAAGATATAATTCACAAATTTAACAATTTAAATATACAATTAAGATTAAAGAATATTCACAAAACTGCGACCATTACCACTGTCAAATTTGAGAACACTTTCATTACATGTTTCATTACATGCAAAATAGCAGTCACTCCCCCATTTTCTCCTCATCTCAGCCTCTGGTAAACACATGTATGTTGTGTCTCTGTGAATTCACCTGTTGTAGACATTTCATCTAAATTGAATCATATAGCATACAGCTTTTTGTGTTTGAACTCTTAACATCTGCTATAATGTTTTCAAGGTTCACAAATGTTGTAGCATATGTAAGTACATCACTCATATTTTTCATGGGATAATATTTCATTATATTAACATATCCCATTTTACTTATCCATTCATCAGTTTGATAAACATTTGTGGACTTTTTACATTGTTACATTTTACATTTTGTAAATAGTGATTCTATGAACATTTATGTAACAATTTTGAGTCACCCTCTGTGTTTTATTCTCTTAGGTGTATATGAGAAATAGAAACACTAAGTCATAGAGTAAATCCATGTTAACCTTTTGATTAACTGTCACAGTGTTTTCTAAGAAGTTGTACCATTTTAAATTTTTATCAATGGTTGCACTTTTATCACATCCTTGCCAATAATTTTCACCATCTAATTTTTTAATAGTTCTCCTAATAGGTAGGAAGTGGTATTTTTTTTTTTTTTTTTTTTTTTTGAGACAGAGCCTCAAGCTGTCACCCTGGATAGAGTGCCCTGGCATCACAGCTCACAGCAAACTCCAATTCCTGGGCTCAAGCGAGTCTCCTGCCTCTACCTCCCAAGTAGCTGGGACTACAGGTGCCCGCCACAACGCCCGGCCATTTTTGGTTGCAGCCATCATAGTTGTTTGGCGGGCCTGGATTCAAACCCGCCAGCTCAGGTGTACATGGCTGGCGCCTCAGCCCATTGAGCCACAGGCGCCGAGCCGGAAGTGGTATTTTATCATGGTTTCAGGTTACATTTCACTGAAAATTACTTACCGTAAGCATCTTTAAATGCACTTATTGACCATTTTTATATCTTCTTTGGAGAAATGTTTACTCAACTACTTTGGCCATTTTTAAAGTGGGCTATTTGGATTTTTATTGTTGGATTATAATAGTTTGCTTAAAAATATAGTCTGAGGGTAGTATGTCAGCAGATAAGTGGTTTTCAAATATTCAACTCCATTCTGTACCATGACATTTCACTGTTTTGATGGTGATTGTGTCTTTACTGTTGTGAATAGAGCTGTGGTAACCATCCAATTGCAAACGTCTCTTTGAAGACTCATTTCCTGTAGATAGGTATCTAGTAGTGGGTTTTCTGGATTATATGATAGTTCTATTGCTAGATTATTGAGAAATTTCCATGCTGTCTTCCATCGTGGTGGTACTAATTTACATTTCCACTAATAGTGTATGTGTTCCCTTTCCTCCACATACTTGCCACCATTTGTTATTTGTGTCTTTTTTTATAATAGCCATTCCATTACTAAATAGAAATATGGAGAGACAATATCTCATTGAGGTTTTGATTTGCATTTCCCTGATCATTAGTGTGTTGAGCATTTTATCTCTCTCTTTTCTTTTGTTGATTGGCTTTTGATGTCATATGTAAAAAAAACTATTGCTTACTCCAATTCATGGGTTTATACTCGTGTTCTTTAAGAGTTTAATACTTTTGTTTTCCTACATTTAGTCTTTCATGTATTTTGAGTTAACTTTTGTACATGATATGAGGTAGGGTCCTAATTCATTCTTTGAGCATGGATATCAGTCATCCCAAAATCATTTGTTGAGTACTGTTTTTCTCCCATTTGATTGTCTTAGACATACTTGTTGAAAATCAATTGACCATAAACATAAGACTTTATTTTCCTTTTTCTTTTTTAAAATTTCAAAATATTACAGGATACAATTTTTTTTAGTTATATGTATCAATTTTGTTACTTCTGAGTCATAGTTAAAAGTGTGCCCATCGCCCAAGCAGTGTTCATTGTACTATTTTATTTATTTATTATTATTTTTTTCACTGTCCTTACTCTCTTATCACGTACCTGTTTCAGTTCATTAAATTCTTGTGCAATTGAGTGAAATATTTAAAGTGAAAAAAAAAAAGAAATATTTAAAGTGGTTATATAGGAACTTCTTTTTTATTGTTAAATCATAGCTGCGTACATTAGTGCAATCAAGGGGTACAATGTGCTGGCTTCATATCCATATTTATTTATTATTAAATCATAGCTGTGTACATTAATGCAACCGTGGGGTACAATGTGCTGGTTTTATATTCAATTTGAAATATTTTCATCAAACTGGTTAACATAGCCTTCACAACATTTTCTTAGTTATTGTGTGAAGACATTTATATTCTACATTTAGTAAATTTCACATGTACCCTTGTAAGAGGCACCATTGGTGTGGTCCCACCAATTACCCTCCTTTCCCCTCCTTATCCCATTTCCCCATATTCTTGGGCTATAATTCGGCTTTGAAACTTGGTTTCATAGGAGGGCTGAGTACATTAGATACTTTTTCTTCCATTCCTTTTTATTTAATTGTTTTTTATTAAATCATAACTTTGAACATTGATGCATTTGTGGGGTTCAGGGTACTGCTTCAATATAGAATGTGAAATGCTTGCACTGAACTTAGTAACACATCTATCAAAATTATACTCATTTCTTAATAGTTTTGACGTGTACCACTGCATCATGCACATTAGGTGAGGTTCCCCCAAATACCCTCCCTCCTCCCAAGTCTCCTCTCCCTCCCCTGTCTCTCCTCTTCCCTTATACTTTCTGCACTGTAGTTATGCTTTTCCATTCATATGAATGTGTAGGTGGTAATATATTGATTTCATGGTGGTATTGAGTACATTGGATGCTTTTTATTCCATTCTTGAGATATTTTACTAAGAAGAATATGTTCATGGTACTTATTAGGTAGGTTTTCACCCATCCCCTCCTCTCACTCCTGCTTCATATCTGTAGCATTTTACTTCCCTCTGTGTACATGTGTGCTTATTTGTTAGTTCCAATTTAATAGCACATACATGTTGTGTTTGTTTTTCCATTGTTTAGATACTTCCTTTAGGATGATGGTCTCCAGTTTCATCTAAATATTGCGGAAGGCATTAAGTCATCTTTCTTCATGGCTGAGTAACACTCCACAGTCACATCTAATTTTGTCCATCTGCTTGGTGAGTTTGTCGTTAATTTCATTAATTTCCTGGGACATTTTTTTAACTTTTCTTTCCTCGTTTTCCACTTTCCATTCAATTCCCTCCATTGTGTTCTCCATTCATAATCTGAATTCCACTTCGTCATTTCCATAATTTCTTTATATTTGGAATCTTCTGTTGTAGCTCCACAGTAATCCCTTGGGGAAATTGATCTATTCTGGCTCTTCTTGGTGTCAGAGTATTTTTGCTGGTTTCTCCTCATGTGTGGTTTCTGTTTTTTATTTCCTTATCCTACTTTCTTCTATCTTTTCCTCCTTCCCCTTGTTCTCTTATAACTCTGGGCTTTGTGGTTAAAATTATTTTGTAGTATAAAGTCCAAAATTTGCAGGACAGGAGGCTGGAGACCCAGTACAAAGCTAATGTTTAATCCAGAGTTCACAAGTGCCTCACTGAGAACCAGTCATTTCCAACGCTGTCTCCTTCCTCTCCAGTACTCTCAGATGGGATTATCTGGACATATGACAGCATTTTCCAGCTTTCTCCTTTTGTACGTCCTAGCACTTGCAGGTACAGGGTGACAGGGACCATTACTGAGAAATCTCATTCCTATTGGAGATGGAACAGTGGAGGACTCCTGACCAGTTTGTTTTTTACTTTTTTGTACATCAAATTGATAAAATCTAAGTGAGTTTGTATGATGTATAGATAGATAGATCAGTAGATGTTTCATATGCATATATACAGTGAAGGGAACACAAAGTCTGCCTCAGGCAGAAGACTCTTCCATTTATATATAAGTAGAATTAATGTATGTGTAGAAAGGGTCTGACAATTAAGTGAGCTAACTTAACCTAGAAAAGGTACTACATACTTCATTGATGAATATCACCACAGTCACCTTTGGAGTACTCCTCCCGTGAAGTTATGCACTGATGGCAACACCTAGCTCACCTTTCAAAACGGTTTTGGAACTCTTTTTATGGAATGCTGTCACAGTTGTCATCATGTTACTCTTCATGTCCCGAATGATCAAATATAGCCCTCTCAGTATTTCCTCACTGGTGACCACCTTTGGGACCATTTTTGCACGTAACTTACTTGTTCTGCTATGCTTCCCACAGTCAGCTGACAATCTTGACACATAATTTGGTGAATTTTTGCAATGTTTTTGTCAGTTCTGCTCATTATTAGCTGCCCTGCCCTTTCTTCAGCAGTGCCCTGATGCTTTCTCTCCCCTCAGAAAAATGTTTTATCCATTTATGCACTGCTGTTTTCCTCATGGTATTATCTCCACAAACATGGATAAACATGTCCATAATTTTTATTCCACTCTTGCCACATTTAACAAGAAATTTAATGTTTATTTTTTGTTCTAATGCAAGCTCCAACACTCTCACAATGGCACACAAAAACCCCTCAACAACAACAATGAACACCTCTCAGCAAGACACTGCCACACATGGACACAAACATAGATGTGAGACGCTGTTATCTCAAGGTTATGAAACATTACCCAGTTGTTTGTACAGTGCTGCCAGCATAAGCACATGGTGGCAACATTATGAATTTAATTGTCAGATGTCATCTGTGCTACAACTTCAGGACCATGACTAAGACCCTTAGGCCCTCAAATAAACTGTCATTACTTTCTTGTTGATGATGCCTGAAATTTTGAAATTAATGGTTTATTAATTTAGACTATGATTCCATTACAATTGAAATTGGCAGTGCAAATTAAGGTGTAAAACCATTTTAGTATAGTGTTAAAATGCTTTAGAGTAGAGTTTGTTTGTGGCAAAAGGCAATAATGAGAATTCAAGTTATCTTATGGAATGGAGGAGGCCCCTGACTAAAAGGCAAAGATGCAGTGTGTGGGAACGTAAGACGAATGGCAATAAACAACAGATTTTGCCTAGGAAACAATTCTTCCCAGAATCCAATCTTGTTGGAGCAATGAATAAAATGGTGACATTAATATCCATGAATTGCCAAGTACTGTCAAGGGTATTACTGCTGCAAGTCTGATGTCAGAGCCTATTCACACACAGGCATCGACTAATCTTTGCTTAAACGTACCATAGTCAATTTTGCCAGTGTGGAGAAACAAATGAAAAGACACAGGAAATGGTCTCAGTAAATTAAACCAAATTGTCATCTACACTTCGCCTCTGTGATGGCATCCTGATTAGTATTGTCATGGCAACTAATATGTGAAAAAGAGCAAAGATCAAAACAGATATTCTTTTTGGTTTGATTAACTGGGAGATATTCTGGAAAAGAAAAAGACTGGATTGTGAGATATTTTTTGCAGCTATCTTTCAGTCTTAATAATTTATTTTCTAAGTGAGTTGTATTTTCTTGAAGTAAATACTACTCACATGTATCTGCAAAAAACATAGGAATTATTTTTATTTTATTGAATATTTGTTAAATGCTAAATATTTGCTCAGGATATGTCATAGACTTAGGAGACATAAAGATGAATCAACCAAATTCCTGACCTCATGAAAAAAATCTATGCTGGACAATTGTTATCTTTACTGTATAGATAATTATAATGTAATATATACGATACAACTACACACAAATTATTAAGAAAGTGAAGTAGGGACAAAAGTATTAATGCTGTTTGAGAACCTAAGCAGTCTTAAAAAATTATGGTTTTATAATTGCAATTTTAGGAATAAACAGATTTTTCAATCTGTTAGAATAGCTGAACTACGTGTGTGATATCAGAAACTTTACTGGAGTTGTTCACGCTATTGGGCAAAATAAATAGACTGAAGGACATATGCTGGGAAAACTATTTCTACAATGAAGAATGCATACATGAGAAATGATTTGGGAAGTATGAAAAATTAGAGATAATAAGATTTAATTCTTGTATTTTCCTTTTTAGGCCCTCTTAACAGTCATTTCACCAATACTTATCAAAATATACTTGATAAGCATCAAGTAGAAAACAATTCTCATTATTAGACACCACTATACCACAAATACAGTGTGACAAACAAGTTTGGCAACTTAGGCAAATATACAATCATAGGTTTATTGATATTTTATTAAAAAGTATGGTGAAATGAATTTATATGTGTTTTCAGATTGAAATGAATTGAAATGAATTGAAATGAATTGAATGAATTGAAATGGATTGAAATGAATTTTATATTGTGTTTTTCCATGCAATAGCAGAGGAAAAAAAGAGGAATGAAAGAAAGAACACAGTATCCTGTATCTGTTCTCTCTGTAGGATATTGGAGGTAATAAAGTACATGAGTTTAATGAGCTAAATAATGATTGTCAAAACTATTCTGTTTTACACACTTAAAATACTTTATACTTTATCATACAAATACATAAACAGGAATTGTCAGCCCTAGCTGCATCCAATGCATCTTGAAAAACCAAGAGGACAGCAAGAAATAAAAAAATAATAATCAGCAGCATGTCCTAAAAAGTACCTTATAACAGCAATGATGATTGGTACAACAAATTATCATATCAGAGCACATGAAGGGATCTGAAGGCATGCACTGGCATAAAAATAGTTCACATTGTAGAGACTTTGCAAATTAATTTGACGCCTATTTTTACATTTATTTCTTTCAATACTTTTTTTATAGTAGAATGGGTAGGAAGATTTATGTTTATTGTATAAATGAGAAGGTAGAATTATTAAGAGACTAAATGGTTTGCCATATTAATGAGAAATCCCAGAAATGTATGCTCTTTCTACAGTGTTGTGTCCACCCACACGAGTAAAGTCAATAGGAATAATTATAACACGTTTTTAAACTTAAAATTTAGCCAGTTGAGTATTTATTTCAACTGTAGAAAGTCTTGAGAGAGATTTACCTTGAACCAAGAATAGATTCAACTTATAGTACTATGTCTCCAATTTTTCTTCTTGTTTTGAATAAATCAGAAGTATCAAGTCCATTTTAAAAAACAAACAAAACCCTATTTAATCTAATCAACTGTGTGTAAAACACTATCTCACAAAGGTGATGAATCCCAGGAATTAGCCATATTCTTTTGGAAAGAGATAGAGACAAATTAATGCAAAGCAATCAAAAATAAAGGTGCTGAATGGTTCAGAGAGTTATTACATATTAATAGGCGTTGTTTTCAAAAGCTATAGTCAGCGAAGGTTCACAGATGACAAAGAATTTGAATTGGACATATATGATTGGATAAGTGTGACAAATATCAAATAGAGAGTAGGCACAAGAAATATTTTGATCAGTTTAATGAATAAAAAAATGTTTTTGACTAGTATGGAATACTTATCAGGCTAAAAAAATAGTCTGTGCTGAGATTGTGAGAGGATTTGAGGGGAGTAACTTTACTTGATGAAATTTGTAGATTGTTATATGGCAGAATAAATTGTAAATGAAACAATTATTGCAAGAATTAAAATGAGAGTTCTCATAACAGGCTGACAGGTAAGACTGAAAAGGAAGGCCAGGAGTTTTAGACATTGGTAAGTTAGGAGTAAGAATGCAAAGACATTTTTTAGGATATCAAGATTTTGTAAGTAAGAATTTCCTTAAAGGACTCTTCCTTAGAGCACATATATATTCCAGAGTTACTTTCTGTGAGAGTTAGTTCCAGAGTTACTTTCTGTGAGAACTCCTCTGTAATTAATACAGAAAAAGTTCTGGGAAACACATAAGAGATTGCAGATCATGTGGAAACAGAGTTTTCTTCAGGATAAATTGTTCATTTGAAAAGGAAACTTTTCATGTGCAAACCTACAAAAAAGGCCCATAAGACTTCAGCATATCATATAGCTCCTACCACTTTCCCTCCAGCATTTGAGATGCTTTTCTGTTGTTAATTCAGTGATTACTCTCAATGTTTTCCAGCATTTCTTTTGCATATCTGTTCTTTTACAAATGCATACATTTCCCTGGAAGGGTAACAGACCCTTTAGTCAGCAAACATCACAAGCTTCCTTTGTATAAAGCATCCGTGTTACCTCATTTCCATGAGAATTTGGGGAACGACTTTGCTTATTAAGTACAGTGTCATGTTGCATGCATTTCTCTCACTCCGCTCTTCTTATATTGACAGTCATGCAGTAATTATTCATTTTCATAAATTTCTTAACACATACACTCTCCCATCACCCACACCCATCTTCAAGCTTTCATCTTTGTTGCTAAGTTTCCTTGCCAGTTATTTGACGAGTTCTGACAATAATGCAAAATCTCTATTATTTGGCATATTGTTTCTTTTTGTTGTTGATGTACATCAGCAAAGTTTATTTGGGTGTTTAGAGTGAAATGTTGATCAAAGGGTACAAATTTTCAGTTACAAGATGAGCAAGTTCTGAGGATCCAATGGGCAGCTGGGTGGCAATGGATGTGTTAATCAATTTGACTGCAGTAGTTATTACCCAACATCTATGTATATCCAACCATGTCACACAACTTGAATATTTACAGTTGTTTTTTGTCAATTAAATATTTTTCAGAATAAAATAGAAAAATAGCCCTAAAGGCAATATATAAAACAATTAAATTTCTAAAAGAAACTATAGAAAAAGGACAAGTATCAGAAGTCAGTGTGATTGTTAAATTTGATTTAATTCTAAAAGATTCTTAAAAAGAAGCTTCCAACTTCTATTATGCTGAAGCACCTCTTTCCATGCCACCAATTTTACAGTATATATAGCTTTTGCTAAATTTTGCAGACACCACAGAAAACTGTGGAAGTTTTCTGTAAATATAACACTCAAATAATTACTTCATATACAGAGCACACGTCATCATATTCATTTGCCATTTTCATGGTGGTTTGTCCTTTCTACATTTTATTATTCATTTATGATAGCTATTATAGGCCTTTCAGATTCTATATTGCTCTCCTGAGGAATATTTATGACTATTATAGGGCTCTTATGAGGACACCCAAAGATAGTTAATGCAGAAACCTCGTGAAATGCTACATTAGTACCAGGATTGGCTAGCAGTAAAAGTTCTCAAGTTGTTTCAAAGTCCCCCTTGATGAAGATCAAAAAGCAGGTTACTCCTGGTAAGTCTTCCTTTTCTCCAAAGATAACCAAGGTATTTTTGACATGGAGGTTAGAAAGAATAACTGGTTCTACAAATAAGAGTTCTTTTGGAAAGGTCACCAGGAGGAAATCAAGAAGAGATTTAGGGGACATATACAAATTAATTTGTGAATGTAGCTTATTACTCAAATGCAGAATTTATCAGAGTATATACTAGTGGAAAGCGGTGAGGTACCTAGAAAAGAAATGACAACATCTAAGCCAGCAAAAATATAGATTTTAGTCTCTCTTTTTGTGAACAGCATTGCCATACACTTTAGAAGGTAACCTCCTCAAAGGAAGCACTCTAGAATGTTCCACTCACCTATGTACCTTAAACAGCTAGAACAGTGCTGGGCACCTAATAGACAATAAATTGTTTTTTAATTTTAATTATTAATTATTGTGGGTATATAATAAGTTGGGACAGCATTGTATTAAGTGAAATAAGCCATGCACATAAAAGTAAATCTTGCATGTTCTAACTTATATTGGAGAGTGAAATGTTAAAACAATTGATCTTGTGGAGACAGAGAGTGGAATGATGGTTCTCAAATAATGTTTGATAAATCAAGGCATGAATATTGGTTAAGGTGTTCATTAACTGATAGTTAATTATTATTTTACCCTGAAGGATAATTTTTGTTTTCCTTGTTGGTTTAGAAAGTTGACTTGTCATACTAGATTGGCATACATTTTATTCCACACTACAACACTCATCATTCAAAATATCTTCAATCTTTTATGTAGCCACATTTACTTTTATTCTAAAAAGTTATTAAAATGAATTCTTTAAAAATGTATTCTCTTCATTGATTTCTCTAAATTCCTGTAACTGATTATATGATCTAAAATTTAAGAAATTAGTTTAATTCTGGATTCTTCTCAAAGTCCTTGATGTTAAATGTAAAGTTCCACATTCTTCTAGTCAAATAACATTATTTTTTTTTAATTTCAAAATATGAAGGGGGTACAAATATTTTAGGCTACAAGGACATATCACCGTAATGCATTTGAAATGAGTTCTATTAAAAAGTCCAAAAACAATAGGGCCGTGCCTATGGCTCAAAGGAGTAGGACGCCAGCCCCATAT
>CAUYRH010147776.1:0-44854 GCA_963574655.1 Perodicticus potto | reverse complement strand
AATGGAAGTTTTAGCCATTGCAATTAGGGAAGAAAAGGCAATCAAGTGTATCCACATAGGGTCGTAAGAGATCAAACTTTCAATTTTCACAGATGATATGACTGTATATCTGGAAAACACCAGGGATTCTACTACAAAACTCTTCGAAGTAATCAAGTAATACAGCAATGTCTTAGGATACAAAAATCAACACCCATAAATCTGTAGCCTTTATTTATACTAACAATAGCCAAGCCAAAAAAACAGTCAAGGACTCTCGTCCTTTCAAGGTAGCGCCAAAGAAGATGAAATATTTGGGAGTCTACCTAACAAAGGATGTGAAAGATCTCTATAAAGAGAACTATGAAACTTTAAAAAGAGAAATAGCTGAAAATGTTAACAAATGGAAAAACATACCATGCTCATGGCTGGGAAGAATCAACATTGTTAAAATGTCTATACAACCCAAAGCAATATATACTTTTAATGCAATTCCTATTAAACCTCCATTGTCATATTTTAAAGATCTTGAAAAAATAATATTTCATTTTATATGGAATCAGAAAAAGCCTCAAATAGCCAAGACATTACTCAGAAATAAAAACAAAGCAGGAGGAATTCCCACTGCTGGTGGGAATGCACACTAATATGTTCCTTTTGGAAGGATGTTTGGAGAGTACTTAGAGATCTAAAAATAGACCTTCCATTCGACCCTATAATTACTTTACTAGGTATATACCCAGAAGACCAAAAATCACATTATAACAAAGACATCTGTACCAGAATGTTTACTACAGCCCAAATCATAATATTTTATTTTCATATCCTATATTTGAGACCAGAGAAAATTCTTCAGTATCACATTCTTTTTCCATGGTTTAGTTTCACCTATAATATAGTTCCTCTTTATATTTATGTCACCACAAAGGTTTGTTTTATATTAGAGCATTCAATGAACTGGGTTTTTTAAAAGATACATATTTACTTTGCATATATGGGAACTTTCCAGATGACTGGTCAAATTACTACATTCACATGGTACGTTGATCTGGACTTTAAAAAAACACACACACAGAGGAACAATGAAATAAGCCTTCCTCTCTCTCCATTTATGGGCATAACTAGCAATGCACCACAACTGATTTTGTGATGTGCCAGAAATTACATATCAAAATGGCTCCTATTCCTTCAAAACCTTATCCATTTATTCTGAGAAATTACCAGTGCTCAAAACTGTGCTGAAAGTCTTTTTTAGGATTTCCTTCAGAGCCTGCTATATATTTTTAAAATATTATGAAAGGCAGCAAACCTTTGTCCTTGGAGAATGGATGTGATTTTGGAAATACACAAAAGTCATGTGGAAATAGATTTAAGGAAAAAGTCATGTGGAAACAGAAAGAAAAGAGTCAGTCTGGGTGATATTATATAAAGAAGAAATTCAGCTTTGCCCACCGTCTCACAACTCAGATATAACCACCATCAACAACACCTCAGTATATTTTCTTCCAGTAAGTTTTCTAGGTATATATTTTAACACAAATGGGATAATGCCACATGTGCGGTTTTGCATCTCCCTTTTTTCTGCCTAGTCAATGTTCCCATTGTTCTCAATTTCCGAGGTTCAGAGAAGCTAAGTAACAGGCAAGCAGGCATACTTCAGGAAGTAGTCTAATTTCTAACTTCTTTCAAAATGCATTGAAGCTGAAAAAAGGTGAAACAGTTGCACTAAAAGAATATTTGTATGATCTCCCATTCCTTGTTCCTTGGTGATAATATCTTGTAAGAACATTATTTGGTACATCACCACAGTACATGACAAATGAGAGAGAAACCAACAATGAGAGAGAAGAAAATGATGTGGTTTTAACAGAGAATAAAGAAAATGAGATGCTAGCCCAGTGGTTCTCAACCTTCCTAATGCCGTAATATATTTTCAATGTTAAAAAGGGCAACCTCCAATTTCTGGGCTCAAGCGAGTCTCTTGCCTCCGCCTCCCAAGTAGCTGGGACTGCAGGCATCCGCCACAACGCCCAGCCATTTTTTGGTTGCAGCCATCATTGTTGTTTGGCAGGCCGGGGCTGGATTCGAACCCGCCAGCTCAGGTGTACATGGCTGGCGCCTTAGCCCGCTGAGCCACAGGTGCCCAGCCAAGTGTCAGTTTTTAAATACAACATATTCTCCTTTCCCCATTGCTGACTTACTCCATGTTGGAGAGTGCCTTCATCTGCCTCAAAATGGACTTCTCCACCTGCTAAAGGTGAAGGAATCAGGGCATAAAATTATGCCACAAACAATACGATTGGGAGGATTCTATGAAGCTGGGTCACCTCATTTGAACGTAGAGATCACATAGATTGAGAAAAGAGTAACTAATTTAAAAAGTTAGTCATTGCCATGTGGTTCCAGGCAGAGCCCTGCCTCTGCCCTCCTTACCTCATCTTGGGCCAAGCCTGAGGAGGTGACTGATAAAAACCCCAATAGCTTTAAAGACCCAAGTGTGTGCATAAAACCTTCGAAATCTGTAAAACCTTCGAAATCTGTAAGACTCAAAGTCCCTTGAGCCCAGCAAGGTGAGAAGCAGTAGAGCAGAAATTGTTAGGTGACATATCAAGGCAGCTGTGTCAGCACAGCTGGGCATTTTCTGTGCCCACTAGAGGGGCAAAGGAATGGCTGAGGGGAGCTGGAGCCAAAAGATTTCATCAGGATGAGGTAGGGGCAGTGGCAGTGCCACCCACAAGGGGGACCGGAGGTAAAGCATGAACACGGACACACAGGACCACGTCCACAGGGACAGATCATAACCCCAGCACGCCCCACTGTGCCCCACATCACCACTCCCACCCTTGCAAGGAGAAAGATTAGATTTCTGCAACGCTTGGGAATTGGGAGCACTAACAGAAACTGCAATTGAAATTAAGAATAGTCATAAAAGTTATAGTTTTGCAGTCTTGACGTGAGCACCCACTACATGACTATGCATAAAGCGCCTGTACACATGGTAGTTGCACAGTACCTTACACCATGATGCCTGTTGACCGGTTACATTTATATTTCTGTCCGCCTTCTTTCTCCAGAGGAGTTAAGACACTAACTTTGAGCCCCCAAAAGAAGGACAGAGTTTCTTTATAACAATAATTGAGAGATCCCCATATGCCGTCTCCTCCCACCTACAACAGATTGTTTTCTGCAGTCAACATTCCCACTCCCGCTCCACACCCCTGGATGGAGCATATTTCCCCATCGCTTGACTTTGGGGTTGGCCACATGGTGTGAGTCGACCAATGGGACGTGGCGCACATATGGCATGGCAACCCAAAGAGACTCCGAGAGGCAGTGTCCTTTCACTTCCTGCCCTGGGAAAAGGATGCCCCAGGTGACCACCGCTCCTTCAGCCTGGGTCTCAGAACGAAAGACACCTGGAGCAGACTTGAACCTGACCCAAAACTTGGAACCAAGCCCAGTCAAATCCAAGGGAGCCCCCAAAATTCAGGCAACACACAGCTGAATGACAATTGACGTACAGTTAATGAGTTTGTTTTCATATGCTGTTAAAATGTGGCATTGGGCTGCACCCATAGCTCAGTGGGTAGGGCTCCAGCCACATACACCAAGGCTAGGGGTTCAAACTCAGCCCAGGCCACCTAAACACAACAATGACAACTGCAACAAAAAAAAATAGCCAGGTGTTATGGTGGGTGCCTGTAGTCCCAGCTACTTGGAAGACTGAGGCAAGAGAATCACTTAAGCCCCAAGAGTTTGAGGTTGCTGTGAGCTGTGACACCACAGCACTCTACCAAGAGCAACAGCTTGAGATTCTGTCTCAAAAATAAATACATACATACATAAAATGTGGAGTTGTTTGTTAGGCAATAAAATCTGCCTAACACACTCCCAGTTAAGACCACCTTTTGCATATCAAAGTAAAGAAAGAAGAAAGGGAAGGTGGATCAGTGAACTAGGACAAGAAAACTTTAAGAAATGAGAAGAAATGACTTTTTCGGGAATTTTTGTTTGTCAATGCTAGTACAAGGTGGAGTGACAGTGTCAAAAGTAAAGCAAGGAGTGGGAGAGGACACAGAGAGCTCTAGAGAGCTGTGAGCCTCAGGGACTGCAAAGAGGGGATGGGTTCAGAGGAACTTGAGTAAGTCATTCTCTGATTCCCTCCCCCCTTAATTCTCAGCATTACGTAGCACTCTGTCCATTTTAAGGAGTTCAACTCCTTCTAAGCGTTAAGGTTGGTAAATAAACTTTTATGGTTTGCAATCAATTCTACATTTTGCTAGATCCCCTATTTCTACTTAAAATGCAGCAGGATGTACCTTTGATATTGATTTGGGTTTGCGATTTGAATTGCTTTTGTATTGATATTTGTCAAAGAACAGATGTTTTCTCTGTGTGTCTTTTGAGACTAGTTGAGCATACCCAGGAGAGTACAGCTGACACAGAGGTCTCTCCCTGAGCGGTTGGGTCATTTATAAATTGCTCTGTGGTTTTTCCTAACCCTGTAACAGCTGAAGTAACACTTAGCAGCTGAACAGTTAGCCCATTCACTTAATTTGATTTTCATTTTCCATTAAGCCCTCATGATTAATTTAAATAGGTTCTGAAATACCAAATTGAAATGTGAAGTTATTTGGCATAAAGGGGGATTAAGAACCAAAATACGAATTGAATAAAATCCATTTTGCAAATCTCCGGACCTGTCCAATAAATCGCTCGGGAAACCTACAGAGACATGCTCCTTAAGTGTCTATGAGCATCAATATTACATTCGTGCTTCATAAAACATAAGCTTCAAGAAAGAGGTTTTTTTTTTTCTTGGAGCTATGCTTCAAAACTTCACGATTAAAATACTGATGTTCCCTGAGGAGTAAATCCCAAAGACTCTGGTGGAAACTTCTAGAATCTGTACTCATGTGACGCCAGATCTACCTTGAGGGGAACTTTCACCTTACCCAGATCCACGGAGGCAGACGGTTTCGTTAGTTATCCACCAACTGAAATTCAAACTTTATTAAGGTGCCAATTTAGCCATTCTGTCAAAGACCTAATTCCAAGCCAGGTATTTAATGCAGAAAATAAGTGAGTGGTATTATCCGTGACACACAAAGACAAAGAGAAACACAAATGTTTCTACAACCACTAGGCTTTTCCTGATCCGAAACTCTTTTCAAATAACACGGTATAGAGCAGTAGTTCTCAACCTTCCAAATGCCGCAGCCCTTTAATACAGTTCCTGTGGGTCGCGACCCACAGGTTGAGAACCGCTGGTATAGAGGACTGTGACCGGATTATTTGTAGTGGTCCTGTGATTTTTCACAGATGTATACATTTCCATGGGTCTCAGGCCTCTCATTGTGAAATGGGGGATTGCACTTCTTAAGCTTTGTTACTTTTAGCTCTAAATTTTAAAATTCAGTATTTCTAGTTCCTTTATTCCTTGCCATCTCTGCTACCTTAATCACCAGTGAAGAGAGAAGTGAATTAGTCACACACTTCAGAAAAGAAAAAATGTCTGAAAGCAAAAGGATTTAGAATCCGAGTTGCCCTGATAAATCGTCCTGACGATACCCAAACTCAAAAAAGACAAAACCAGAGCCCACCGTGGCAGCATCACACCTGAGACAGCGGATAGGCCTATAGTCCGCATAGGCGGCAGAACAGAGCCAAAAGCTCCCTCAACAAATCCTTGAGGAAGACCCGGCGTTGGACAGCAATCTGTGTCCTCTGTAAAGTTGCTATGGGGCTCGTTCTTCCACTCGGCATTAGGACAAATCACCCTTTCTTTGGCCAGAAGTTGCTGCCTGGCATTCAATATGAAAAATGCATTCCTCCGAACATGAAAATTACCCTCAATGAAGCAACATGCTCACACCCTGAGAGGCTGGTGAAAATTACCTTCCGTGAAGCAACATGCCACCTTCTGAGCGGCTGGTGACCTGAAGTCAGGTGAGAAAAGAACAAACTCCTCTTAAAGTCCTCTGAGGATAGTTTAAATTCTCCTCTCTCCCTTCCTCTTTCCTCCCTCCCTGTCTGTCCTCAGCACTAAAGCTGCTCTGCAGTGTGCCCTCAATCAGCGTAACTGCAGCTGAACACTCCCCCTGAGCACGCAGCCCTCATTTGGTTGACAAACACTTAGTGAATGCTTCCCACGTGCCGTGCACCCCGCTGTGCAGGCGCTGTCCTTGAGGGCCTTAGGGGCTAGGAGGGAGGGCAGCAAATGCAAAAGCTGGCTGGGTGCCTGTGGCTCAACGGGCTAAGGCGCCAGCCACGTACACCTGAGCTGGCGGATTTGAATCCAGCCCGGGCCTGCCAAACAACAATGACGGATGCAACCAAAAAATAGCTGGGCGTTGTGCTAGGCACCTGTAGTCCCAGCTACTTGCGAGGCGGAGGCAGGAGAATCGCTTGAGACCATGAGTTGGAAGTTGCTGTGAGCTGTGATGCTACAGCACTCTATCCAGGGTGACAGCTTGAGGCTCTGTCTCAAAAAAAAAAAAAAATACAAAAGCACAGGAAGTGCTATCACAAAATTAAGCTCAGGGGCACATTGGCCAGGGCTGAGGAAGCTCCTAGGAGAAGTGAGAGCTCCCCTAAGACTTGGAGGGTGACTTTGTGTTAGGAAAAGAGTAGCCTCGCAAGGGCACTGGCATGTGCAGTCCAGAGGCAGCAGGTACAATCTGGGAAATGGAACTAGCTTAAGGTGGCTGATGCAGGGGAAGTGTCCAGTGGGGGACAGAGAGAGGCAAAGCAGGGAGGAAGAGGCCCTTCAAACCAAAGGCAATAAGCTTAGATTTTTCCTGAAGCAAGGAGTCAGTAGAAGTTGTATTTCCTTCTTCCAGAGGTCTCTAACTGTAGAGGGGAAACAGCATGAGATAAAACCAAAGGCCGTCTCACAGTTGTGCAAGGTGTGCACTGCACAAGAGCCCCTGACCCAGATGGGGAGCGAGGCGGGAGCAGCACCTGCTGTGCTCACCAAGTGGAGTAGGGGCTGTGGTGAGGAGGAAGGCCGTAGGGGCCGGCAACATAGCAGGTGAAGGTTATTTTACAAAAAGCATGTGAGAGTTAAAAGTGACCGGAACTCAGAGGCGCCAGTGAGGACAGTGAAAAGTAGCTGGATGCCATGTAGTAAAAGGATAGAATCAGTGGATCGGGAGGTGGATGTTGGTGCTGAGAAGGAGGAAAGGGTCAAGTGTGAGCCCCACCTTCTGGGTTCTGCACCCAAGAGGAGGAGGATGTGCTATGAGGCCCTAAACTCCTGTCAGCTGCCACCTTGACATCTGGTAAGACTGGGAGGGCCTCAGATGGCCTGACTGTCAGTTCCTCTCCCCACTGTGCTCCTGAGGATAAGACAAGACAAACAGCCCTCCTTTTCAAAGGGGAACAGATGCATTTCTGCTTATCTGTGAGTAGTGGGTTTCAGTTCCCCACCAGCACATGGAATTATCCAGACAAGGCAATCACATCCTCTTGTGGGAACCGGGGGTGTCACCTGGCCTCTTGCTGCTACGAAGCCTGCTCCCCATATTCCCCAGCTGTTCACTCTGCTCCAGAGTGAAGCCTCCACTTGGTCCTGCCCAGCATGCAGGGTCCTCCTGCTGCTCCCTCTAACCCGGTGTCACCTACATGCACCGGCATTACTATTGGTTGTGTTGCAAAAGGGACTCCGCCAAATTCCCCTCTTCTCCCACCCCAGCCCTGTGGTCCTGGATGATGTTCTTCAGGCCTGGCATCCTCCCATCCTCTGCCCTTGCCCATTTCACTTATTCAAGGTTCCTTCGTGCACAGATTCCTGTTGCCAGTATTACAGACTCACAGTCCTCCAATGTCCTTGCCACACTGCCAGGGCCTTTCTCAGTGATTTCCCAAAGACAGTTGGAAAAATCCCTTTAAAATTCTTGCTAATGACTCAGTAATGATTTTTATGGCCTTCATAGGCTTGTAGAACATTCTAACAGCTGTCAGGTCTTAATTTCACCTCTTCCTCTTATTCTTTGGTAAGATAATCAACAACTATTATTACAATGATATCAATGTTTGACATTTTTATTTTTATTTTTATTATTTTTTTAGAGAGAGAGTCTTACTATGTCACCCTCAGTAGAGTGCAGTGACATCACAGCTCACAGTAACCTCCAACTCTTTGGCTTAAGCAACTCTCTTGCCTCTGCCTCCCAAGTAGCTAGGACTTCAGGCACTCACCACAAGACCCAGCTAATTTTTTGTTGTTTTTGTTGCAGTTGTCATTGTTGTTTTAGCTGGCCCGGGCCAGGTTCGAACCCGCCACCCTTGGTGTATGTGGCTGGTGCCCTACCCACTGAGCTATGGGCACTGCCCCAATATTTGACATTTTTAAAAGCTATTTTTGTTACTTCAAGCAATACCACCACCTCAAGCTTATGAGGTAAGATTTTTCTCATCTTACCACTGAGGAACAAGGCCCAGAGAAGTTAAGGGTCCTACCTAAGGCCAAACAGCTAGTAAGTTGCGAAATTGGGACGCAGCTAGGACTATTACTGCTGGGGCTCCGAAAACAATACCTCCAAAATATGGTGCTTCGACGCACTAAACTAAAGCAGCACCCTCCATGTCTTTGCCTGACCTTCTCCCACCTCCCTGTCTCTCTGACCCTCTTCCCTGAAGCAGGAGAGGGACTCTGTCCAGAATTTCCTTATCTGACCAAGAAAATTTCCTTCCAAAAGAAACACAATTATCTAAGACATTTTCCTTGGGGATCTCATCAAATAACTATGAAAAATTAGCCATCAGAGAAGAATTCATCTCCTCTTCTGAGGGTGTGTCCAAGAGATTACCTGGGGACCTGTATCTGCATAAAAAGATAACCTCTGTTTCTGCGCAGTC
This sequence comes from Perodicticus potto, assembly GCA_963574655.1. Classification (NCBI taxonomy): domain Eukaryota; kingdom Metazoa; phylum Chordata; class Mammalia; order Primates; family Lorisidae; genus Perodicticus; species Perodicticus potto. The sequence goes on along the minus strand of CAUYRH010147776.1, from coordinate 36,013 downwards.
CTGCCCCTGCCCTCTCATAGCTTGCGTGTCCTCTCCACCTTGCAAAATAGCGTCAGCATCTCAGCTTCATACATCTCACCCCCATGAAGAGGGCATTGGAGCTTCAACTACTGGCTCCTCTTCAAGTCTCATACTTTGTTTATGGCTCCCACGTTCATATAATAATAAGTTTTGCATGTCTTTTTCTCCTGTTAATCTACCTATAGTAAATTCATTTTTAGCAAAATTTCAGAAGATTGAAGGGAAGCTTTCCCTTGGCCCCTATACTTCCAAGGCAGAATGTCCTTCCCCAATACCAAGCTACAGAATAAATTGAAATTTAGGATGGCTGTGCAGACCCAGCTCTTTTATTAAAAAAAAAAAAAATATATATATATATATATATATATATATATATATATATATATATATATATGGGCCATTTCACATACATGAAATAGAAAAAGTGAAACAGTACTATGGTGGAGCCAGCTCTTACTACCAGCTCCTAAGACCCGAGTGTTAAATATTCAGAAATTTTTCAGGTTGCCTGTTAAGCCATTGGTAGCTTAAAATTAGCGGTGGTGGGATCCCACAGAAATTGGCAAATGGTTAAAATGTGAGTGTCCCACTCTCTAGCCCTTTTCCCTGTCCATCCCTCTCTGTCCCTGTCACCTAGCTTCAAGAGTCATTATCAACAGGTCAGTCTTGTTTTATCCACACCTATACTCATTTGTTTCTTTTTTCCCTAACGGCTTATTTGGATGCTAATCCCAGATAGTTTATCATGTTATTCATATATACAGCAATAGGTTTCTCTAAAAAAGGACTCTTTTTAAAAATATATCTGAAAGGCCATTTCCACGTCTAAAAACATCCTGTAATTTCTTAACATCATCAAATACCCAATAGAATATATTTATACAGTTGGTTTGTTTGACTCATGATCCAAACAAGGGTCACATAGCACTTTCTGTTAGTGTCTTGAGTCTCCTTTTTTTGTTTTTGTTTTTGTTTTTGTTTTTAAGACAGAGCTTTAAGCTGTCACCTGGGTAGAGTGCTGTGGCATCACAGCTCACAGCAATCTCCAACTCCTGGGCTTAAGCAATTCTCTTGCCTCAGCCTCCCAAGCAGCTGGGACTACAGGTGCTCACCCCAACGCCCAGCCATTTTTTGGTTGTCATTGTTGTTTGGCAGGCCTGGGCTGCATTTGAACCCGCCAGGTCAGGTGTTTGTGGCTGGTACCTTAGCCGCTTGAGACACAGGTGCTGAGCCTTGAGTGTCTTTTAATCAATAGGTTTCTATTTTAGTTCACTGTGACTGCTGAAACAAAGTACCACAAACCAGGTGGCTTAAAGGACAGAAATTTACTGTCGCACATTTCTGGAGGCTGGGAGTCTGCAGTGTGGCATTTGCAGAGCCGGCTCCTTCTGAGGCCGTGAGGGAGACTGTTCCATGGCTCTCTCATGGCTGCAGCTGAACGACTGGCAGATCCACCACCCCCAGCTCTGCCTCATCTTCATACAACATTCTCCTCGTGTGCAGATCTGTGTCCAAATTTTCTTTTGTCAGGTTGGATTAGGACCAACTCTAATGACTTAATTTTAACTGTATTACTTCCATAAAGACTCTAAATAAGGTCACACTGAAGGAAAAGAGGTTAGGACTTCAACATACGGATCTGGGGAAGACCCAATTACACTATAACAGTTTCCTTCTTTCATTTTGTATTTCCTTGCAATTTCATGTTGAAGAATCCAGGACATTGTCCGGTCTCTTCTGGATTTTGCTGATTTCTTCCTTAAGAACCCATTTAGACAGAGACATCTGTCCTGCTAGATTTCCTATAAACTGATAGGTAGTCCTAAACCCATGACCAGGTCCAGGTGTGGTTATCTTAGCAAAAATACACCAGAAGGATCTGGGTTACCCTTTTTGTGATGTTGTGATAAATCACAGGCTCAAAAACTCTTACCCTGATCTATCCACATAAAGTTTCCCATCAGCCTTTCATTTAATGACTTTTGTAACCATTGATGACCATTGCCTAGATCCGTTATTTCATTAAGGATTGAAAAAGGTAATTTTAAACCCTCAGTTCTTTGGTATTTATTTTCTGAAATTCTTCTACAAAGAATAACTTTTTGATAACAGCTACAGTAGAATCTCCACAGCTGACCACCTCCCTACACTGACCACCTCCTTAAGTTGACCTAATTTTCAGAGACTAGACATGGATCACATGTCAGAGGGTACAGTACAGTGTCAGTGGGTACAGTGCAGTGTTAGTGGGTACAGTACAGTGTCAGTAGGTAGAGTAGAGTGTCAGTGGGTACAGTATAATGTCAATGGGTATAGTGTAGTGTTAGTGGGTACAGTACAGTGTCAGTGGGTATAATACAGTGTCAGAGGGTACAATACAGTGTCAGTGGGTACAGTACAGTGTCAGTGGGTATAATACAGTGTCAGAGGGTACAATACAGTGTCAGTGGGTACAGTGCAGTGTTAGTGGGTACAGTAGAGTGTCAGTGGGTAGAGTGTCAATGGGTACAGTATGTTAGTGTGTACAGTACAGTGTCAGTGGGTACAGTGCAGTGTCAATGGGTACAGTACAGTGTCAGTAGGTACAGTACAGTGTAAGTATAGAACAGTGTCGGTGGGTACAGTACGGTGTCTATAGGTATAGTACAGTGGCAGCAGGTACAGTGTAGTGTCGTTGAGTATAGTACAGTGTCAGTGGGTACAGTACAATGTCAGCAGGTACTGCACTGCATCAGTACAGTAGGCCTAGTCCCTTACATTGACCACCTCCAGATGTTGACCACTTCGTTACAGTACCTTGAACTGTCATTTTACAGAGGTTTTCTGTACATGATTACCCTGAAGTACACTTCATACAAGCAAGAAAAGATGAATATTTCACTATTTCTAAAAAAAAAAATAATTGAGTTGGTTTCTGAGCATCTTCCAAAAGAGATGGGGTGCTCTTTTTAGTATTATTGATATAATTAACTCATAGATTTTTAACATATATTGTATTTCTTGTATTTCTTTCATTGTAGTTCTTCCATGTATTTAGTCACTGATTTTTTTGATACACAAAATTTCCCATCTTTGTCCAATGAGAACAGCTTCAAGCAGACTCCAGAATTCTTCTGATGCAATTCTAATAGGCTTTGATAGTCTTCTCACTTTCTAGTAAATCAGTGTCTTTTGGGTTCCTCCTGTATTCTTGTCCCAGACCTAAAATCAGCCATTTCTCCAAGGAACATCGGTTTCTTTCATTGGAAGTTGGTATTTGGAGGCAAATATCTGAGTGCTAGAAATGTACATTGCTAGATTATTTACAGACTTTTTAGTGGACGGGGGTGAGAAATACTTTTGTAAGAGAAACTATATCATGATTTCATATCAATATTATCATCTTAAGTTTAGAATTATATGATTTTTATATAAATTGTTTAATTTTATACTTGCATTTTTTTAAAACGGGAAATCTTGGTTCCAACTAAGTTTAATGTAATTATTTATTCACACATATATACACATGCACATATATATGTTTCAAATGAACAGTAACAGCATTATTACCAAATAAACATATGCTGAGTGTTATCGCTGAATACAATATAAAATTTATTTAGTTGTTTGGTTCCTTAAAGTATAGCCCACTAGGAATGTACATTGAAGTCACAGTACTTTAAAGACACCGGAATAGCTCCCACCAGCTCAACAAGATTGTATACAATTTAAGAAGTTACCAAGGTTAATCCGTGCTCTTTGCTTTCGATTTTGAAAGATTACTTCTATTTGTCATTCAATTTTATTTTGAATCACATAAAACATTTACATAAGTCCAAAGTCCAATCAATAAAATGAGATAAATTTAGAGTTTCTCATTCATTCCCACCTTCCCAACCTGTCTTTCCTTTCCCATCAGTAAACATCTTAATTTTTTTAGCATAATCATTTTTATTAGTTTATGCTTTATCCTACACATAAAAGTGAAGCAATAGGTCTTTGTGTATGTTTCCTATTTCTTACATAAGATATAACCTTAGCTTATTATCTCTAAAACCTTGCTTTTTCACCTAATATAGTCTAGAAATCGCTCAATAAAAAGAGTTGAAATTTGAGGCTTTTTGAGAACAACCTTCACCACCAAACCCAAAAATATTTCCCTATCACAGCAGCTCCAAGGTCAACAAAATAGAATGCCCCTATTGATGTCAGAAGCTTTTTCACAAGTAAAAATGAAACCATCAGTTCAAACATCCTTAGGCCGCTTGTTAGAGCTATCTGGACTTCCCAAATAGTCTTGTGAGTAAGTTTCTATTTTCTAAAATAGGATCAATAACAGTCCTCGCAGTTAGCAGCGTGGCCCTCTAGCGTGTGTAAGACACAGCAGGGTTTAAGGGAAGGAAACATGTGGGAGGCAGGGCTGAGTTCAGTTCTGGAATCTCGCCTCCTAGTGGGGTGGCCTTGAACCAGGAATGAGTAAATGTCTCCCTCAACGGGTTTCCATGAGAACCAAGTAAAGTGAGGTCTGTTCATTGCTAGGGACAGGGTCTGGCAGATAGTAGCACTTAAAATGCAGTGGTTAGAATTGTGATTTTCAAGAACCTCTTTCGCATACGTTCTCAGAACCATCTTTTGAGATAAACATCATAGCTGGATTATTTAGTTCTAGGTTAAATTTATGACACAGTGTGGTTATATTTCGTATTGCCACATCTTCATTTAATGTAAGTTTAGTTGCCTCTGATACAGTTCATGTGCATGACCTCTTATGCCCATGTACCAGACCTGAACTGTGGTTTTACTCTATAAAATAAGGAGATTTTAACCACAGAAGAGTTGCTTTTCCTGCAGACTGCTCCTGGCTTCTCTGATTAATTTATGTCATGCTTGGTCCTTAATCAAAAGTCAACCAACAATTAGAGCAGGGTCCCCGCAGGAAGCCATGATCCCATTTATGACAATCCATTATGTGATTTAAATTGCAAGAAGGAACTGTAGGGAGAAAGGGAGTATAAACCTCATTTATAAATTAGACTTGGCTTTTATTTGAGCTAGTTCCTTTAACTAGATCATTCCCATGATTCATAAGACATTTGCCTTTGAAGCAAATATTCTCCCTGTGACCTTTTATGTAAAAAGAGATGAAATTACCTAATGACATTTTTGAGCAGACTCATTTCCAGATATTAAATCTAGTGTGCATGTGCACGTGTGTGCGTATTTGTGTGTGTCTTTTCAGTACATTTTCTTTAATTCAGTGGTTCTCTAACTCCACTGCACATTAGAATCCCATGGGAAATAGAATTTAAAAACTGATGCCCACCAGCATCCTGGGCTCCCCCTGAGACTCCCCCGGGTGGCGCCCAGGCATCAGTACCTTTCCAGACCATTACCACAGGTGATGTGTATGTTTAAGCAGAGTTCAGAACTGATTTACTTGGTTTACTTGCTTATAATTATAGGGAAAGACAGAGGCAATGCCAAGCCGAATGCTTCACTTCTGTAACCCTCAGAAACTTAGGACAAGGGCAGCCAATCTCATAAATTCAGATCTTTTGGAGTTTGAAGATTTCAGTCCTTCGAAGACGACTTCGCAGGAATTAGTGCTGAGAAAGCCACTCCCAGGAGCTTAGATAAGAACTTCCTGGCCTTAAAATGTCAAGGTACTGAGAGTTGCATGGCCTCAGAAAACCCGCATTTTGTGGCTGATGGCAAACTTCTCTGCGGCCTTCAGGCGAGAACCCACTCACAGAGCAGCATCTACACAGCTCGGGCTCAGGCTGGCTCTTTGGGGAGCCTCTGAGGAAAGGAGCCCTGGGAGGAACTGTGTGGAGGCGCTCCCTGGCGTGCCAGGGTGTTTGATGGTGAGGCTGGCTGACAAGTCGCCCTCTTGGGCACATGCTTCACAGCGTCTACGTGTCTCCTATTTTCTCACCACCACAGAGGGTTAGAACTAGGCGCGACCTCAGAGAGGTTTCTCTCTGTGGCTTATTGCACTTCCTTCTGCAAAAGAAAACCCAGGTAGGGTGTAAGGGCCCAAGTTAGAACAAGGTAGGCCAGCGAGAGCCCGGCTTACATCTTCAGCCTTTCTGCTCTGGCCAGGAAGGGGCTCTGGGAAGGCCAGTGTGCAAAGCCTTGAGCCAGTGCAAACATGTTTTCTATCAATCTGCATTTCTAAATGGCTCGCCAGGGTCAGAAAGCAAAGGCAGGACAGGTCTGGGATTAACCTACTCCTCTCAACCGTATGCTTTGTTTTCACAAAGAAGGAAACTCCAGCAAACTTTGTGTCAGTACAGGGGCCATTGGCCAGGGGAGCACTCATGTGCCGGGAGCCAGCACAGCAGGATGCCCCAGAGAAGGGGACAGCTGTCACAGGACTGCTCCCTTCTCCAGGCTTCTGCTGTGCGGAGATTCTTGGTTCACTCGGGACCCTGGATACCAGGCACTGTCTTTTCAGGACTGTTAGACCTGGCAGTCTCTCAGGAAATAAATATCTGCCCCTGTTCTTCCTTAGCCTCTGATCTCATACAGCTCATGACAGTTTGTGGGGCAGAAACTATAGAATCCCATTCAAACACCTCCCTGTTGAGGTTGGTTATCCCCTGCCCACATAACCTCCCATGGACAACCCAGATGACCCGTGTGAACTCATCCTAACATCTGCTAGATGTTAGCCCCTTGGAGTAGAAGAGGTCTCAAGTCCTGTCAAGCACCAAGAGTTGCACCACCTCAAAAAAGCCCATTTGCGGCTGATAGCCAACTTCAGGTGAGACCCACAGACAAAGCCAGTGTCTATACCTGGGGCTCAGCCTAGCTCTTTAGGGGGCTGCTGGGGAAAGAATTCCCAGGAGGAACTGTGTGAAGGAATTGAGCATGGCGTGGAGCAAGGAAGATGTGTGTTCTGCCCCAGTTTGACAGCAGATATTTTAAGGGTAGGGGTTAGAACCTGCTCCTTTTTGTATCTTTACAGACAAGGCTATAAATGTTCAGAAAAATGATTTTTTATTCCTGTTGAATGAATGGGTAAGAATAATTACCACTAATTATTTAGTATCTCCCCCATGCCGGCACTAGTGCAAGTGCTAACCCTCTCAATGACCTATGGCATAAATATGTAATAACTATCATCCTTATTTTGTTACCAAAAGTTTAGTACTTGTCCCCAAGGCTGCATCAAAAGAATGAGAGTCAGTGGCTTGAAGAGAAGGAAAGAGAAGTTTTGCTGGCAGATGAGGAAGAGGGAGACTCTCATATTAAAGTCCGTAGTCCTGCCTATAAGCAGAAATACAGAGCTTTTAAGGGGGAGTTTTCACATTCAGGGTAGTGCTTTTTAACTATAGTTGAGGGTTCCGACCTGTCCCCATCTCTGATGAAGACATTCTTGTGACTTCTGCCCAGATAGTTTTAAAGAGACAGCACAGAAAACATTTTGCTCTTTTTCAGGCCATTACCTCTGTTACAATTTGACAGATGAGGAGATTGAAGCACAAGGAGGTTAAGTAGCTTATCGAAGGCCACCTGTTTGGTAACTGATAGGGCCAGGGGTCAAATCCAGTCTGTGCTTTTCCCTGCTAGGCATGAATGGATGTCATTATCTAAGTACGTGAGACAAGACATGAGGCAAGATGTGGCTCAATTCTAATCTGGAGGAGAGCCAGAGCCTATTCCTTTGGTTGGGGCAGGGTTAGTAAATGCATTTTAAAAGGCAGCTCTCTCCTCATTCCCTCTCCCCAAAGCCCCTGGCACCCAATGTGCTTTACATGAATGGAATCATATAATGTGTGGTAGAAGGCAGCCCTCCTTGCCTATCATCTCTAAACAAACATCATAACAATTTACTATCTTAAAATTTTTCTTACGCTGTGCTCTGGGAGAGCCACAATTCTTCTTACCTCTGTTCTCCTACCCAGCCCTGGACTTTTGCATCTGAGTTCAGGGTCCAAGGTCCACGCTGAGCCAAGAAAATGTCAAGAGGTCAGAATAATGGAGGCTGAGTCGACAGGCAGGGCTCTGAAGATGGAGGAGGGAAATAAGCCGCCTTAGGAGGTGAAGAGGCTAGCAGCCTCCCTGGAGGAAGGAAGGATTGCCTTCGTCCCTGCTTGCCTCCTGTTGCCGCACAGCGGCCCCTTCCCTCTGAGCTCTGAGTCATAACAGTTTTCATGCTCCCTAAGCCACACTATAAATCTGAGCCACAGAATGGAGAAAGCAGAAACAAGCCCTACTAAAGTAAACTTTTCACGATAAAAAGGAAAAGGTGGCTTCCCACCATGACACTCAGGCACCCCAGCATCAGTCAGTAACTCAGATTTGCCTCTTACAGCTGCTACTAGTATCACCCCAGGCATGCTCACTGCAATAAGGATCCTTGATCCCCACGTCAGTACATTTTTTAAAATAAACTTCTTATCTGAGAATCATTTCAGATCTACAGAAGAGTTGCAAAGATAATGTAGAGAGCCCAATATACCCATCCTCTCTTCTGGGTGCCCTTAATGTTATTCCCATGGTCCTTCAAAGCAGAGTCCTTACCCTTGGCACATTACGGTTAATTGAACTCAGATTGTTTAGATTTTGCCAGTTTTTCCATGAATTTCCAGGATCCAATCCAGGATAATGTATGGAATTAGTCATCACATCTCCTAAGACTCTTCCAGTCTTAACAGTTTCTCAGTCTTTTCCTTGTTTTTCATGACCTTCACCATCCAGGTGCACTGGCCAGGTACTTAGTACAATGGCCCTCAATTTGGATTTGTCTGATGTTTTCTCTAATGATTAGACAGGGGCCACCTCAATAGTATTTGACTCAATAAGTCTGGGGTATCCAGGAACCTAGATTTTCAACATCTGCCCCATGTGGGTCTGATCCAACTGGTATATAGCCCCACTTTCAGAAATACTGCCAGACACAATATTACTAAATAAATAAGACTAAAAGAGGGCAGCACCTGTGGCTCAAAGGAGTAGGGCGCCAGCCTCATATGCCGGAGGTGGCAGGTTCAAACCCAGCACCAGCCAAAAACTGCAAAAAAATAAATAAACAAATAAATGAAAAGATTAAAAATTAAATATTAAAAATTGCTCAAAAATCAGAAATGAGAATGAAACATTAAACAAATCGGTGGAGAATGATACTTTTCTCAGATTTGAAACATTAGAAGATATCACAAATTAATAAAAACATTGACACAGTTGAACATGTAAAATATACTCCTTTAAAATAAAAAATAAAATAGCAAAGGGTTCATGTCTATAAAGAAGTACTTATAATGCACTGGGAGAACATGAAGTACCCACTAGATAAATTGATAAAGATATGAACAGATAATTCTCACAAAAGCAAAAATACAAATAGGAAACAGATATATGGGAAAATTTCCAATCTCATCAGTAAGCAGATATAAATTTTAAAAAGAACTATCCCATACCATCTAAATTAACAATTTTTTTAAAGATAGGACCTTGTGCTGGTGAATTTATGATGAAATTAGATCATTTTTTATTTCTGTTGACATTGCCAATTTACATAACTCTTTTGCAGAGCAAACTGTAAATATATCTTCATTTAAGCTAACTATTTATAGTCCATATTCCTGATAAATTCTTGAGAATTCATCCAAAAAAATCTATCTTTAATACAAATGAAGACAACAGCTCTATAGAAGAAATCTTTCAAAACAGCCAAAAAAGTGGAAAAGAAATACATATGCAAACACGGTAGCATGATTAATAAATTATTTTGTCTCCATGCATACAGCTACTTGATAATCATAAAGACTGCCAGATACCATAAGAAAATGTACATATTATATTGAAAAAATATGAATTACATAAAAGGGGTATGTTTTTATTAAACTGTTTATGCATGGACAAAAACTAAAAGGGAGTTTACCAAAATGAAGTGTTTTAAGTTATAAAAGATTTTACTAATACAACCTCTGAGCTAGTCTTCATTTATTCAGTCCAAATTATCTCATTGCCTGTCATCTCAAAAGACAAAAGGCACTTAGAAACCAAGAGTTCTCGCCATAGGGCTGCACTCCCGCCTCCTTTGGAGAATGTGTTGGTTTGTGTGTTGACACGCGTCAGATGCTGGGAGGAACTGAGCATGTGTCCAGTTTATTCACTGAACGTGGCCCATGCGCTTTAAAAAAATCCCTTTGGCTTTTCTTTGTAACTCAGGGGGAATCAGTGAATGAGTGGGTGTGTCTGAGTTGTGTTGAGAATTTCCCTTTAGGCTCGGTGCCTGTGGTTCAAGTGGCTAAGGCACCAGCCATGTACACATGAGCTGGTGGGTTCGAATCCAGCCCGGACCCGCCAAATAACAATGACAACTACAACCAAAAAATAGCCGGGCGTTGTGGCAGGCGCCTGTAGTCCCAGCTATTTGGAAGGCTGAGGCAAGAGAATCGCTTAAGCCCAGGAGTTATTAGAGGTTGCTGTGAGCTATGACAGCACAGCACTCTACCCAGGGTGACAGCTTGAGGTTCTGTCTCAAAGAAAAAAAGAGAAAGAGAATTTCCCTTTAGTTAACCATCAGGATAACTAACGTTTTACCGCCTCTGGCTCAGCGAGTAGGGCACTGGCCCCATATACCAAAGGTGGTGGGTTCAAACTCAGCCTCGGCCGAACTGCAAAACAGAAAAATAGCTGGGCATCGTGGCGGGCGCTTGTAGTCCCAGCTACTCGGGAGGCTGAGTCAAGAGAATCGCCTAAGCCCAGGAGTTGGAGGTTGCTGTGAGCTGTGTGAGGCCACAGCACTCTACCGAGGGTGATAAAGTGAGACTCTGTCTCTACAAAATAAAAAATAAAATAAAATAAAACTCCAAATGAATTTCATAAGCTGCCCTCCCCTTCTCTCCTCCATCCACCATCTGCTTGCTGCCCTCTGTTAAACCCTCGTTTCCCTCCGGCTCCCACCTCATTAAACCAGGCCTGGCTTTGGAGAGTTGATTAAGAGGACAGATTTCTGAGTTGGCCTGTAGCTGGGAGGTCAGCATAGGCATGGCCCTCTCTCCCTGCCCTAGTGCCCATCAGTATGCCAACCTGTTGCCAGAGGAAACATCTGATCACACTGGACATCAAGCTTTCCACAAGCCTGAACTCATATGTAGAATAAGTACCAAAAAAACTATTAAGTTGGAGGAAGGGGCTTTTAAATTTTTGATGAAAAGTTTATTAACACATCTCCCTGGGTATTGTGATTACAGGATGGACTCAGAAGGAATGACTTGAAAATATTCCCTCTAGAATTGGCCATTTTTCCCTAATGTGGTAAAAGGATATTTTGACCCATCTTTGAATAGTTTAGACTAAAAATGTGCAAGAAAATTCACTTTTAGTTTACTAAGATTTTCTATCGAGATTTGATACCCTTCCAGCCATTTCCACCTTACCCCCTTTTTAATTGTAACTTTTACTCTACTTATGAAAGGATTCATTTGGCCTTGAACATTAGAAATTAATTGTTTCCCTAAGGAACACAAATCTTCAGATTTCCTAATATATCTAGGAAGCAAAGAAAAAAAAAGGCAGAGCTCCTTATTGGGGTCAGGAGTTTCTGGCTAGAAGACTGACTCAACCTGCTAACACTCTCTTTCAACATTTCACCCAAGGCCAGATACTGAGAAAAAGATGCCGGGCTCTGGACAGACCCCACAACTGACCCATGGCCTCCATTTCAGAAAAGTGATAGCGCTGAAGAAGGAACAATGCTGGGGTCAGGGGTGGCTTGTGTGGCAAACGCTTCCTGCACAATCCCAGTTGTCTCTTCAGGACGCTTGTAAGGGGCTGGTTAACACAGTCAGTCATAGGTGCTCTGTGACTCCTTATAGTTTGGTGACTACAAACCAGGGAATTTGCTGAATTCTTAGAGGCGGAGGTTCATAAACTGAGGCCCATGGACAGAGTGTCAGCGACTGTGAATATGATTGGGAAAAAATTAAATACTTATTTTTAACTTCCAATCGAAATTAATTTAGCATTTCCCCAATTATAAATGTAAGTAACAAACCACAATAGCATTAGAAGTTCCTGGGACTTTGTCACCAATGGTAATTGCAGATATCTCAGAATATCAATCATACTCATCACCTCTTCATAAGTATGGTGGCTGGCAGGTCTGAACATTCGTGTTTCCCACCTCCCAAATTCACAGGTGGCAGTTCTAACCCCCAATGGGATGGTATTAGGAGGTGGGGCCTTTGGGAGGCGATTAGGTTTAGATGAGGCCAAGAGGTTAGAGTCCCCATGATGGAAGTAGTTCCCTTATAAGAAGAGAAAGAAATGCCAGAGCACACTCTCTCTCTGCCACGTGAGACTTCACAAAGAAGGAAGCGCCCTGCAGAGAGTGAGAGGGTGCTCACCAAGAACCATGTCTGCTCTCACCCTGATCTCCGACTTCCAGCCTCGAGCACTGTAAGAAATAACTGCTGTTGGTGAAGCCACAGTCTGTCGTATCCTGCTATAGCAGTTTGAGTTGACCGAGACACCCGTAAATTCAGTATAACACATTTTTTTTTGCAGTTTTTGGCTGGCGCTGGGTTTGAACCCTCCACCTCTGGCATATGGGGCCTGTTCCCTATTCCTTTGAGCCACAGGCGCCTTCCAGTATAACACATTTTAAAGAATTTGGTAACTTTATTTGCACTTAAGTGGTTTCCTTCACAATCCCATGGATTCCCTTTTCTGCATTTGAAAGCATGATTTTAAGAATGGGTCCATAGACTTCCCAGAGGGACTCCTGGCATAAGAAAGTCAGAAAAGACACTCCTTCCTTCCTTCCTTACATCTTGGTCACATCTCCACCTCACAAGAACAGCTTCCCGCCACCTCCCAGTTGGGAAATGGTGGTTGAGAACAGGGTGTTAATGAGGCCATTTTTGTGGTCTTTGCCCTTCTAGACTCACTTCTATGATCACTGACTTACGTCTCCCTCCTCCCTCAGCTGTCAGCTGGTGGGGGGAGGGGATGGACGAAGATGAATGCTCACCCAAATGCTCCTGAGATAAACTCTAAAGCCTCCAGCTCTTGCCAGCAGTGACCTTTGCATAGAACAGCACATTGACAGCACATTGACCCTCCCAGGACTGTGGCTGGACGGCCACCATATACTGGGGAGAAATTTTAAGTCTCATTAGAATATCAATCCAATGTGATAAATTCACTTGGAATTAAAAACCAGATGAGACCCGCAGTCCAATCTCACCAGCACTACTGACTAGTGATTTGAACTAGAGAAGTAAGTTACCACTATGAGCTTCAGTTTTCTTATCCATCAAATGATTGATACAATAGCAAAGGTTTGTTTTTCAAAATATGTTTTCTCTTTCTTTCTCTGTCTCTCAAATCCCTTATTCCTTATTTTGAGAATGGCCACACTTGAGCTTTTTTATTTGAATACTATGATTGGATGACAACTCACTTTCATAAACAAGAAATCTTGAAGAAAGGAATTTAATGTTAAAGTCCATTGTATTATTGACCTAAACTGCTCAGGCTGACATAGCTTGCTTTTTAGGACAGGGTTGGGCGTTACTTTTTATTTTGCTTTGTTCTAGGTGTTGCTTTATCTAGAATCTGTGTTTCAATATATCAGCTCTAGGTGGCAGTAATGTACCATGAAGCCGTGTGCTAAGCAGGCTGCCAAGTTTCAAGTCTTGAAGGGGAAGAAACCTTAAGGAAAATTTTAATGTAATGACTGGGTGCCTGGGCTGCTGAGACACTCTGAGCAGGTCAGCTCATCACCGTTATCCCCTATGACCAGCTCTTGTTGAGGGAGGAAGGAAAGCTGCAGGCTCATAATATATTATTAGAAGGATGCAATGAAATAAGATGCATTATATGAGGACAATTATGTCTGTGAACACATCCTAGAAAAAGTGCTACTTACCTCATTGCTGATCATAACTAGGATCACCTTCAAAGTGCTCCCTTGGAGAATCTATGCACCGACGCCAGTGCCTAGTCCACCCTTCAAAGCAATTTTGGAGCTCTTTTTCTGGAATGGCCATCAGAGCTGTCAATGTATGAGGTCTGACAATTAAGTTCGTGAATTCGTCCTAGAAAAAGTGCTTTGAGGGCGGCGCCTCTGGCTCAAAGGAGTAGGGCGCCAGCCCCATACACTGGAGGTGGCAGATTCAAACCCAGCCCTGGCCAAAAATTGCCAAAGAGAAAAAAAGTGCTTTGTAGGGTGGACTAGCCATTGGCATCAGTACATAGTTTCCCAAGGGGAGTACTTTGTGGGTGACCATGGTGATATTCATTAGGTATGTAGCACTTTTTCTGGGATGAGTTTGGGAAAGTAACTGTCAGACCTCATATGCGTCAGTTCCCTCTTTTGTAAAATGAGGCTGACGGTTCCAACTTCATAGGGTTGTTATGAGGATTAAATTGTTAATATATATAAACAATGGGTTGCCTGACACATCCACAGTCAGTTCCCTATGAATGACGTAAGCTGTTATTGTAATTAGTATTACCCGAAGTCCTTTGCTTTTTATCTGAAGGAGTGGGGCGGAAATCTGGGCATGGCCACCTCAGGAGGAAATGGGGAGGGATATGAAGAAACACATCACACACACACATGACACAGAGACAGACACACACACACAGACACACCTCTCACACACACACCGCCTCTACAGAATATAGGCGGATACGAAACCAGACATAAAAATGTCAAAGGTGGTTTAAAAGGGAAAAAATGAAAGCCTGAAGGAAGCGTGGTAAGGTCTTAGCTAATTTAGCTCATTTGAATGGATGTACAGTAAGATCGACTTTTTCAGGGTTAAGAAACACAAAAAGAGAAGAGGGGGTCATGAGCTGATTATATGAACAAAGCTTGTTTTAAGGGAGCAGTTTCTTCTCCAGTATTTGGGGTCCTGGGTGGAGGGTGTAGTAGTGTGGGATGGTACACATTTAAAGTGACCCTTCTTTATACAAACTAAGGCCTATCCCTGTCCCATGCCACGGTCATGTCATGATGGAGATGGGTGATGTAGAACCAGAAGTTATTCAATTCCCTAAGTGCCTTGTTTAGTGCTTGAATATTGTCCTCAACTTTGAGACCATTAAATACACAAAAATCCCAACTGAAAAACCAAAAGTGAGTGGGAAATTCTTTAAATAGGAAAAAAGATCTACACTTGGCAATTTGTCATTGGCCTCCCCGAAATCACTGATGGAGGGTGTGATCACATTTCCCTGACATGTCTCAGAACTGTATTATGGGGACATCATCTCTGAGGATCTTTTCTTTAAAGTAGTTTCATTAGAAAGCAAAAAATGTTTACAAAAAGCATTACTTTCCATGAAGATCAGTCAGTTGGTCTAATCCAGGTAGACACTGTCCTGGAAGCAAGTGTTTGCACATCCAGGGAATGGCCGACATTATGAAAATGGTTCTACACGCCTCCCTTAATTCTCTTCTCCCCTTTTCTTCCATTAATAATCTTTTTTCCTTTTTTTTTTGAGACAGAGTCTCACTATGTCGCCCTCAGTAGAGTGCCGTGGCATCACAGCTTACAGCAACCTCAATCTCTAGGGCTTAAGTGATTCTCTTGTCTCAGCCTCCCAAGTAGCTGGGACTACAGGCGCCCATCACAACGCCCGGCTATTTTTTGTTGCAGTTGTTGTTGTTTAGCAGGCTTAGGCTGGGTTCAAACCCACCAGCCCTCGTACGTGTGGCTGGTACCCTAACCACTTAGCTACAGGTGCCAAGCCTATCATTATTATTATTATCATTATCATTATCATTATTATTATTACTATTATGTGAAGGTTTCACCTCTGTGTCTAAGGGCAGACAGAATTTTCACACCTCTATTCCAAGAGATGTGGCTTTCCTACAAAAGCAATTGTGAGGTTGCAGGAGGAGCAGAAAGATGAAGGCTGCTCACTCACAGGAGACTCCCACACTCTGAGCTTTCCCTGGGAAGCTGGGCGAGGGGTGACATCACAGTTCACGGTCCCAGCTCACTCCCCTATTACAAAGACAAGATCTGCAAAATTGTACTTCTACAATTCCTGGGGCCATTTTTAATTAAATGAGTACAAATTTACAAATATTCTCCACCAGAAATTTTACACTTGGCAACATCTTCAGACTATGATGTCAGCCTCTGATTTGAAAACCTGTTCATTCCAAGACAATCACAGAAGTTATAAGGGGGGCAAATGCATCTGTGCCAAACTAACGAAAAAAGAAGAAATGCTTTTAAGTCTAAATCTAATTTGTGCTTATCGTTCCAAAAGACATCATAGAGAGCATCAACTTGCCTTTAAGGTTAACCGATTAATTAACGTGGAAAGCTGAAAATGTAGTATCCCAAGGTTGCTATATAGTTCATTAGCTGAGACATATGTTTTTTTTTTTTTGCTTTCCAGATAAGCAAAAGAGAAAAGGCTGTGCCTTCTGCTTATTTTGTATTCTTTACAGTTTCTATCTATGTGCTGTTCAGGGCATGTAATTAAATGCTTGTTGATCTTATTTTTTGAAGTCTAGAAGTCTTTGACATGAAAGAATGTGATATTAGAAAGCGTGCTGGATTGAGACTTTAACAAGCCAAGCGTCGTTCAGGTCCTGCAACTCTATGACATCATTGTACAAATCATTTCATCTCTCTAGACTCCAATATCCCAAGTGAAAAAAAAACAATAATGTTGACATTTTCCTCCTCCCTGACTCATAAGGAAGGGCAAACACTAGACCACAAATCAGTCAAATTCTTTGCCACGTCATAACAAGGACCATCTTTCCTCCAGTGCCCAATAAGGTGTTCCTCACCAGAAGCATGATGTCTGTATTTCTGTCTACAGTCTCTTCGAAGCAATCTAGGTTTTTCTAACATGGCCTGAAAACTTCCAGCCTCTACCTGTTACCCAATTCCAAAGCCACTTCCACATTGCTAGGCATTGGTTATAGCACCACCCACTCCAGTACCACAATCTGCATTAGTCTGTTAGGGCTGCCGCAACAAAGTAGCACATATCGGCTAGCTTAAACAACAGAAATTTGTTTCCTAATAGCTCTAGCGGCTTGAGAACCACGGTAACGGTGTTGGCAGGGTTGGTTTCATTCTGAGGCTTCTCTCCTGGCTTGGATGGCGGCTGTCTTCTTCCAATATCTTCACCTTGTCCCTCCTCCATGTGTATACACGTCTGTATCCAAATTTCCTCTTCTTATAAGGACATTGATCGCATTGGTTTAGGGCACACCCTAAATACCTCATTTTTACTTAATTACCTATTTAAATTAAAGTACTTATCTCCAAATACAGTTACAGTTGGAGGTCCTGGGGGCTAGGACTTTAACATATGAATCTGGGGGAACACTATCCCGGACATAATAGGCAACAAGCCCACGGATGAGAATTAGACGCACCAAGGAGAACTAACATGCCTAGAAACTGCAAGGCACGTGGCTCGCATACTCAAGACCCAGGTATTTTTATTTCCCTGTTGCTCCTATTCAGGTGGCAAAGATGTATCAGAAGTGTGTGATCCAAGTAAGTAGAGCTATGAATAGTTTCAGGAAACAAGGCAAAAAGATAAAAAGTGACCATATGAAACACCAATGATTTTGATAGGGCTCCTACAAATTTGACAGATCAAAATACTTCAGCATACCTGTCTTGATCTGTTTATGCTTTTGTAAAAAAAAAATACCTGAGGTTGGGTAATTTATAAGAACAGAATTTATTTCTTACAGTTCTAGAGGCTGGGAAGTCCAAGATCAAGGCAGTGACTAGCATTTGAGGAACTTCTTACTTTTTCTTCACATGGTTTCATAGAAAGTGTGAAAGGGCAAAAAGACCAGGAAGCTCCCTTCAATTTCTTTTTTTTTTTTTTGAGACGGAGCCTCAAGCTGTCTCCCTGGGTAGAGTGCCATGGCATCACAGCTCACAGCAAACTCCAACTCCTGGGCTCAAGGGATTCTCCTGCCTCAGCCTCCCAAGTAGCTGGGACTACAGGCACCCCCCACAACACCCGGCTATTTTTTGGTTGCAGCCGTCATTGTTTGGCGGGCCTGGGCTGGATTCAAACCTGCCAGCTTAGGTGTATGTGGTTGGCACCTTAGCTGCTTGAGCCACAGGCGCCAAGCCATCTTCAACTTCTTTTTGTAAGAGCATTAATTCATTCATGAAGGCACAGCCCTCAGAACTTAATCACATCCTAAAAGTCCCCACCTCTTATACTATCCCACTGGTGATTAAGTTACGAATTTTGAGAGCCACCTATGGACCACAGCAATGCCTAACATCTTCTGTAAATTGTTTGAAAGACTAAATTCATGGCAATGTGATTATTTTAAAGTTTAAGTATTTTTGTTGTGTTTTAAAGTTAAATGATGCTTCATCTTCCTTAGAAATATAACCCTAAAAGATAAGGAAGGGGATTGTACTTTCATCTCTACCCTTTGAATGGTATAAATCTCTTCAAACAAAATTTGAAAGGACACCACTCTATTCAGTGAACATAAGAACAGGCACAGTAGGTTCAATAAAAACCAATTCAGTCATTACCCAGCCAACAAAATCAGTGGCAAGAGCTCTGTTTGGCAAAGCATCATTCCGTGCGCTGACCTGGAAATCACTCAGCTCTAACTAGCTGCTTCATTGCCAAGGTCACTGGCTTTTTCTCTGACCTAGAGCAAATCATCCTTTCGCTGTGCTGGGTCTCTGCTTTGTAAACTGGGGATTAACCATCTCGGAGGCTTAGGATCATAGTTGAAATGCACTTTGAAATAGATATGCCGTCATTAAAGGTAGGGGAGAAACGTTTTTAAAATGTTACTCATCCAGGGTAAGCCTATTTCTTGGATTTACAAAAAGTGTGCTTTACACATAATATTGTAAGGGTATATTAAAGTTTGAAAACAATCATACAATAGACTAAAACATCATCACTGTCCAAACCCAAAAAAGACATGAAATTGCCTTTTAGGTATGTCTTTAAGATTACTGGATGTTTCAAAAAGAAAGGAAAAAACACACGTGATAAACACAATTACCATCACCTAAGTTCAGGTCTTTCCATCATTGGGACTTTGTGAGGACAAGTTTGGGATTGTCCCAAAAGTGTCTAAATTGTCACTCCCTTGATGGGTCCAGAAAAAGAAGGACTGGAATCATTCCTCTCCAAGATCTCTTTAGGTCCAAAAATTAGGGGTCACTGCACAGATTTTTCTGTTGGGTGAGACCAGATAAAACCTCAGGATTCCTTTATTCAAGGGCCTTGAGAATGCAAACTCTGCCCAAAACAAAAGTGTTTATAGCTGTCAGGCAGCCCCAGGTAATAAGACAAGATCTGACAGCTACAATATTTCTCCTTGTCTTTTGTTCTATGATAATTAATTTAAAAGGACACTTTAGCACTTGTGCCAAATAATAGAAAAATTAGATTAAAAATGCAACCAGCTGGCTTTTCAACCTTCCTGGCAAGTCGTGATCAGAACTGCCCTTTGACGAGCAGCTTCTGTGCTGGACACCTCTTGGCAGGACTCCAAGGGAAGCTGGGCATGAGCTATGGGAGCAGTCAGATGGCATCACTGCTGCTGTGCCTGAACCAGCCCAGTGCCCTGTGCTGTAGGCTGGCTGGTGGCTCTTCACAACCTTCCTGGAGGTTTTTGCAGCCCAGTTATCCACCAGAGAGTGAATTATTCCCATGCTGTCCCAACTGGTGTCCTTGCTGCACCCCCGCCTCTCTGTCATCTACTTCCCACACAACAGCCAGAGTTATCCTTGTAAAACACAAATTGGGTCATGTTGCTTCCTCAGGCAAACCCTCTGATGTCTTCCAGCACAGAGAACAATACCTAAAATCCTTACTGGAACTTTGATTGGGTCCCCATTACTGACCTCAGTCACTTTCTACCCTTTTCCACTCCCTCCCTCTGCATCTGCCTTACTGCCTTTTAGGTATTTCTTGAACACCCCAGGTCTGTACTGAAGCTTTTGTGCCTTCTCTGCCTGCCTGAAATGCTCTTCCTCCAGGTCCCGGCTGACTTGGTTCCTCACTTCATTCAGGTCTTGGTCAAAAGTCTCCTTCTGAGAGAAGCCCTTCTTCTCTTTCCCGCCATTCCTTCCCCTCCTCATCATTCTTCCCTATTTAAAACAATCTCAAATGTACTGACGAGTTGTAAAAAGAGCTCAAAGAACTTTTTTCCTGAACACAGTGCCCCATCACCCCAACATATTTTAAGTTTGGAAGTCTACAAGAACATTGTCCTTCACAACCATAATATAACCATCAGAGTGGGAAAATTAATATTGGTACATCGCTGTTATCTAATTTTAGACCCCATTCAACTTTCACGAGTTGTTCTAACAACACTTTTTGTAGCCAAAAGACCCAATGGCTCAGTGCCCATAGCCCAGTGGTTAGGATGCCAGCCACATACACCAGGGCTGGCAGGTTCGAACCCAGCCCAAGCCTGCTAAGAAAAACAACAATGACAACTGCAACAAAAAAATAGCCGGGCATTGTGGCAGGCACCTATAGTCCCAGCTACTTGGGAGGCTGAGGCAAGAGAATCGCTTAAGCCCAAGAGTTTGAGGTTGCTGTGAGCTGTGATGCCACAGCACCCTACTGAGACTCTGTCTCAAAAAAAAGACCCAATACAAAGAGAAACCTGCAAGTGCAGGTCCTTGCCATGTGCCTTTCGCATTCTCAGTGACTTTCATGGCTTTGACACTTTCAAAGAGTACAGGCAACTGATTTTGTAGAATACCTGTTAATTTGATGTTCAGTGATGTTTCACCTTCATCAAATTCTGGTTATGCATTTTTGGTAGGAATATCACAGAAGCAGTGCTATCTTCAGGACCAGCTACATTGCACACAGATGCAAGATGAAAATGTGGCCCCCTCATTAAAAAATGTCTAAGAATTTTGAGAAGGTGATAACAGAGCACTAAACCAAGCACTGGACCTATGTGACCATGAACATTGCTGAGCTATGAAGATGACTTACCGAGATCTTCACCTTGCAGCTCATCAGAAGGAAAATGATTCTGCTTTGTTCATCACTGATGATGTGAACTTTTTTAAATTTCAAAATATTAAGGGGATACATGTGTTTTTGATACATGGCTGGAGTAAGGGCTATAAGTGTCCCCATCATTTGAATAGACTAGTGTTCATTATTCCTGTTAGTTGGGTCTTTGCCCTTCCTCTCCCCTCCCTTCACTCCTGCTCGATTTCCAATGACTTACTTTCCTCTGTATGGTCAATGGTTAGTTCCAATTTGGTCATTGGTTAGTTCCAACAAACGCACATGTGGTGTTTGTTTTTTCCATTCTTGAGATAATTTGCTCAGGATAATGGTCTCCAGTTCCTTCCAAATTGGTGCAAAAGGCATCAATTCATCCTTTTATGGCTGAATAGTGCTCCATGGTAAAAATAACCATATTTTGTTAATCCACTCATGAGTTGATGGACACTTATGTTGATTCCACATCTTTTCAGTTGTGAATTATGTTGTAATAAACATTTGAGAGCAGGTGGGGATTTTTTGGTTTTTGCTGTTGAAATGGTTTCTTTTCCTTTGGGGAAATACCCAGTAGTGAGATTGCTAGATCACTCTCACTGGCAGGTCTGCTTTCAGTTGTTTGAAGAATCTCCACACCATTTTCCACAGAGCTTGCATTAATTTGCAGTCCCACCAGCAGTGTTTAAGCATCCTTTCTCTCTGCATCCATGTCGGCATCCAATTGTTTTTGGACTTTCTAATAAAAGCCATTCTAACAGGAGAAGGAGATACCTCACTGTCATTTTAATTTGCATTTCCTTGATGATTAGCGATGCTGAGCACTTTTTCATATGTCTGTTGGCCATCTGTCTATCTTCTTTTGAAAATCTTCTGCCCATATCTTTTGACCACTTTTTGATGAGGTTGTTAAATTTTCTTGCTGATTTGTTTGAGTTCTTTGTAGATTCTAGTTATTAGCCCTTTATCAGATGTATAGATTGTAAATATTTTCCTCCCATTCTGTAGGATGACATTAACTTTAATCACTATTAATATGGGCCTGCCAGGATTCTCCACTATAATCTTTCTCCCATGTAGTGTTTAAGGGAAGATACTGTGTATTTTACTTATATTGATATGAACTCATAGTTTCTGATTTTATTTAATGGCTTATCATTACTATCTTTGTTTACTTATCTATTATTCTGAATATACATACATGAACAAACTTGGCTTTGTTTGTTGTACAGTACCATGGGTTTTTAACTCAAGTAGGGACAAATGTACCCACCATCATAATGAGGATAGAGAGCACTTTCTGTCCCCCAAAACTTCCCTATTATTATTCCTTTATAATCAAATCCTCCTATTCTTCCCAGTCTTAGCAATCATCAGACTTGGTCTTATAGTTTTGCCTTTCTTAGAACATTAATAAATGGAATCATACTGCATGTAACCTTCTGAGACTTGAGTGTTTTGGCAGCATAATGCCTTTATGAGTCACTCATATTGTTTCCTGAGTAGGTTCCCATTGCATAGGCAATTTATTTATATATTCGTCCATTTGTTATATTAAACTTCCTTATGAAATTAATAGAGCTTTCCATCTTCAGACTTTCCATCTTGGACCTTCACTGATAGATAATATCAGGCTGTGATTCTTTATTTCTGAAGAGCTCCCAGGTGATACTAATGCAGCTGGTCCAGAGCCCACAGTTGCCAGGCTTTGGACAGATCACTAGGACAATGACACCAGAAGAGCCTGGGCTACAGGCAGGACCATTGTTTGCAAAGGAGGGTACTGTGGCAATGCCAGTGAGAAATAACCAGGGACTGAACCAGGCTGGTGGCAGTGGGGCCAATAGTAGACACAGACTGCAAAGAGAGGGACTGTAGACTTGGAGGATACAGTTCCCAGTGACAGAGGAAGAGGTTCAGGAAGGGGCCTGGGTATGGGTCATAGTGGGCTCCCTTTTAATCATTTAGTGTGAAGAAGATGGCAGGACATCAGGTAGAACTACCCAGTATGAAGCATGAGTGTCTGAAGCTCGGGAGACAAAGACATGGGCTGAAGCCAGGGGTAGATGTGGGCTGTGACTCCTACCCCTCCAGGGAAGGGGAGTGGACGAAAAGGACAGAGATTGGGGAGGGCAGCTCTCTAGCATCAGTGAGAAGCCCCGACTCCAAGCCGCCTGCCTTCTTCCATTTTGTTTATCAACAGTAGAGCTCAGAGCCAAATATCAGCATCTTTAGGACTTGCTCAGAGACACAAGGAGGTAACTGTCACCACCACAAGTCAGCAACATTTCAGTGGAGAGGTGTTTGAGCAGAGGAATCTGATCTTGGCTGCCTCCCCTATTGGCTCAGTCCCAAGAGACTGCTGCTCCCTCTAGTTTATTAATTCATTTTATTTTATTTATTTCATTTCATTTTTAAACTAATCCCATAACAGATTATGCTTCCTCTATTTTAGAGGCAATGTAGCCACTAAACTCTTTTCTGCTCTTCTTAGCACAGGTCATACAATTTTGCATTTAAGAAAATGTTTTTACCACTAAGCTAAAGAAAACAACTATGGAAATATGCCTTAACAGGGGAAATTAAAGGTTCTGATTCAAATAACACCACAAAAGGCAAACAAACAAACAAATGAAGAAAAACCAATGACAAGATTCCCAGGCCACGGATCACCTCATCCCAGGAACAGAATATTCTACGTGGAAGGGCTTGTACCAGCTGTGTGGCTTCCTCGGTTCCAATGCTGTGTTTCCACAGAGTGGGCAGGAATATGAAAAGGGCCATTTTGTCTCCCAAGACAGTAAGTCTAAAAAGACATTGTCTCCTCCCAGGACTAGTGCAAATACCTTATGTAAAGTATGTCTTTTTTATTCTATAATTTTCAGTAAAAAAAAAATTATATTAAGTATGTTCCCAATTTTGCAACCTTATGCTATATATCCACTAAAAAATCTGGAAAACTTAGTGAATATCTTTGAGAGAATCAATTATGGGTGTTTCTCATTGGTTTTTACTTATCTTTATGTCATCGTTATCTTCTATAATAATTCTGCTTTGCTTCTGTAAGGAAAAGTCAATGAAGGTTTTTAAATGTTTAAAAATTCACACTGCTCAGATTCTAGGTGGGCACTTGGTTCTCATTTATTAAGTATTTGAGTGAGTGAAAATCAATGAAAATGAATGAATAAAACAGTGTCATGCAGCAAGTCCCTGCTCATCTGATGAATGGCTACCTTCGTGCCTGCAAAGCAGTGACTTCAGCCTCGTGTTGTTGCCTCCCTGAGCCCACAAACAGATCACACTCATAGGAGAATAGCATCTCAGAGAGGAGTGGGCATGAGGGCGGAGTGGTTTGGCATCTGTGGAATCAAAAGTAAGACTATGAAGGCCCCACCTCCAGTTAATTGCAGGATAAAGGTGAGTGCCTCATAGTATAAACAACTTGAAGCAGCTGGTGAGACAAATCCCCCAAAGACCAGATCTCTGGTAGCTAATTAACAGGTGCTCACCTGAGAAGACATCATGTTCAGGGTCTTAAGGAACCTGCTGGTATTTTAAAACTATATTTGTTATGAGTTATTCTTCTACACTGAACAAAGTAGGATCAAATTGTGGGGACTGAGTTTCAACATATAAGCTCTGCCTTTACAAGAAAGGTAGAAAATGACACTGTAGCAGAGAAAGGATTGATTACAGTGGGTATGGTATTTGCTAGTTCACGTGTAGTTATTCTAGATTCAGCAGTATGATTTTGTAAAAAGCAAGAAATGTGCTTTGATCATAGCAAATATTCTTCTAAATGTCTTCATTCAACATACATACACTGAGCATCTATTTGTATGTTTCCCTGTAGAAGCCAAGTGTCACAGCATTTTCTGAGAAGAAGCAAATCTTTTCCTCCTAAATCAGAGTGATATGCAGTGTGTGGCAGTGTGCTGGAACCAGATTGTATGTACTAGCTCATGAGAGATGATGGTTAAATTTTCAGAATTTTGTGAGCCAGTTGCTAAATATAGCCATTGTTAAAAACTAAATTATATAAATTTACAATTAAATTATACTATAAATACTCATAACATCTCTACCTATTTTACTACATTTTGCTATTATGTTCTTGAGGTTCTTTTCTTTCTTCTGTTGTATCTATATTGTGGAAATACATAAATAATGACATGCTATTGCACATCTTGTCTCACCAGTGTGTTCAGTGAATCAACCATGGTAGGAATATTTACACCACAAAAATCGGCAAACACTACAAATCAGGGCTTGATTTACTTTTCTGTTGCTTAAGAAGGTCATGGAGAAAATAACGATGCAGAGTAAGCCTAAAAGTATGTCATAAAACTCAAAAGTATATCTGTAGCTTCCAGATTATGAATAGCAACAAAAATTGAGGATATTCTTCCAATATTCAAAAACTGAATATTGCTCATTCAGTGACATTACTCACGTTGACAAATGAAGTCCACACATCTTCATTGTACTCGTTCATTTAGAGCAGTGGTTCTCAACCTTCCTAATGATGCGACCCTTAATACAATTCCTAAAATCATTTTCATTGCTACTTCATAACTGTAATTTTGCTACTGTTATATATCATAATGTAAATATCTGATATGCAGGAGACCCCCAAAGGGGTCACGACCCACAGGTTGAGAACCACTGATTTAGAGTATACAGAAACATCCACCAACATTCATGGGGTAACTACATTCATTTGTTAATGCCTTGAGTGACTTCACTGAACTGAATAATCATTGAACATTAATTCACAGTCTGCTTTTGTCAAATCATGGATGCACGACAACCATAGGTTGACTATGGAAATAAACAAAAGCATCCTGTAAGAATCAATTGACTATATGAAATTTACAATAAATTCATGTCTGATTTGTAATTATTTTGTAAACTGTGTGCTACACAACCTTTATATCAGTAACATTTATAATAAATTTTTGTACCTATATATTAGCATACTTTTTTTTCCTGGAGAGCCAGTTGTTAAATACTTTTCAGTGCACCACTTTGCTTGGGGCCCCAATAAAAGCAAAGCAAGCTCACTCTGCCAACTCCAGCTATATATCAACCACCAAAATAAAAATGCCTCAAAATATCTTGAAATGTTCTATAATTATTTAAAATACTAGACTACAGGGTCAGCGCCTGTGGCTCAACGGGCTAAGGTGCCAGCCACGTACACTTGAGCTGGAGGGTTCGAATCCAGCCCGGGCCCGCCAAACAACAATGATGGCTGCAACCAAAAAATGGCCAGGCATTGTGGCAGGAGCCTGTAGTCCCAGCTACTTGGGAGGCAGAGGCAAGAGACTCGCTTAAGCCCAGGAATTGGAGGTTGCTATGAGCTGTGATGCCACAGCACTCTATCCAGGGTGACAGCTTGAGGCTCTGTCTCCAAAAAATAAAAATAAAATAAAATACTAGACTACAGCCATAGATGGAACAAGCCTTATAATAAGGCATGTTGTAGACTAGCTTATATCAGTCATTTCATTTACAAGCCTTGAATTTCGTAAGTTGGGTATAAAAGGCAATATTCCCTTTTCTTCATTGGGGGTTACTTCTCCCACCTCTTTTACTCATCTATGCCATTTCTCTGGAATCTGAAATCTTCCCTACTTTAAGCACTGCTTAAGTCTCACATCACTATGTACCTAGTAGAAATATCTGCTTGTTGGCATTGATGGTGTTGCCAATAGAACATGCTAAGTTATCTAGACTATATACCAAAGAAAATGTCAGAAAATTATGTTCTCAATACGGTGGTTGAGTTATATAGTGAAAAAGCCAATTGTGCAGAAGATACGATACTAGCTGTATGATCACAAGCTAGTCACACCAAAGGAGGATAATGTGGCCTCCTACTAGAGGTCAAGGTGTACATAGACAGAGACCTGGCTTGTTCACTGCTCCCCCAGAAGCCTAGCATAGTCCCAGCACATGGTAGGCATTCAAGAAATGTGTGCCAAACAAATTAGATGATAAGAATACAAATTCTACCTTTCATAGAGGGTGTGGAGATCAACTCAGTTTGAAAACATGTGAAGTGTTTAGTAAACTCAGTTTTTAAAATTATTATTTTATTAGTTATATCCACTAAAGAATTGCTTTTTGGTTATCAGTGTCTTTCTCCCTACTTTGATTTCTTCTTTCAAGCCAAGAGCATCTCTGTGGACATGACCCCTCTGTCTTTCCAAAGCAGCTTGAGCAGACCCTGAGCATAGAAGTCTCCTGTCACATTGCAATAACTGATTGCTCATCTACCTTTTCCTGGAAGGCACAGGCTCCTTCGAGATAGAAACCCTGGTTTATTCATCTGAGGCTGGGACAGGGTGTATGCTCAAAGAATAAAAGAATAAAAGACATGTGGACTCTATTTGATCCATCCCATTCATTTGCATCTCAAATGCATGCCAGACCAGTAGAGACAAGCAGACCAGGCCATCCTCCTCAAGGTCAGAGGCACCACCACTATAGAACAGATGTGGTATGTATTTCTGGTAGAGCCCTGCACCAGTAGCTCTGCAGTACAGCTTTGTGTGGGTTAAATAAGCCTTATGGACTAGCCTAGGAACCTGACTACCATGTTTAACAGTTTTTCAATCATTTAAAAATTAACTGATATGGACAACATTGCCTTTTCTACTAAATAAATATAAACAAAAACTATGTTCCCCAACCAATCAACCAGGCTCAAATACGCCGTCATGGA
This sequence comes from Perodicticus potto, assembly GCA_963574655.1. Classification (NCBI taxonomy): domain Eukaryota; kingdom Metazoa; phylum Chordata; class Mammalia; order Primates; family Lorisidae; genus Perodicticus; species Perodicticus potto. Next base: position 8,298 of record CAUYRH010147776.1, on the reverse strand, counting down.
TGCTGGTTGGCTTTGAGAGGTTCAAATCTTGCTATCCCAAAATGTATGTTGCCACTTCTTGATGTACCAAAGTCTGTGTTTAGTTAATTAAATAACAGCACAGCCAAAAGAAGTCAATTTTTGACTTCTTTTTGAACGCAATGCAATAGGGTTTGGTGGGAATTATTTCTCCCACTGAAATCATCATTGTTATGAACAAGCACATGTTCTAGGCTCTACTGATGTTTTCCAGCAAGAGCACCACAAGAAAGCTGTAAGTGTCCCCACTGGGGTGGACAGTACCACCCTCTCCCCAGGCAGAATCCCAGCTCCTGGCCCCCACCATCGGTTTCTTCCACAATCTTTCACTGGAACCTGCAGGAGTTCACTTGGTGAAGTATCTTCTGTGTTTCAGAAGCAGGGCACTACTTTCAAGCAGAGATGTGTTAGTTTTAATTAAGCCTTTGTATTAACTTCTTAGAACAACAGAGATGTCTGCTTGATGGCAGAGCTCATAAAAGGCAGAGCCAATAATTAATCTTCACGGACCATCCAATTCTTGGCAAGCTTAATGTGCACATCTACACAGCACTCTCGAATTCCTGTGCACGTAGAGTGAGAGGTATGTGAACCCAAGGTGGGGGAAATTAGCGTAGTCCACAGCTCAAATCTGCAGGATCATGAGTACAAGGATGGCAAGCCCTTAGGGTCCCCTGAACAGGTGCAGCAACAGCAGGAAGGTCGCTAACAGGAAATGGTTGTATCTTTTTCATTGTGTGGCAGAGCCTTTTCTGCCTAACCAGCAGAGCAACTGCATGGAGATAATTATTGTTTTGCTTTGGCAAACCAGAGTCCCTTCACTTCCTGCCATTTGTTTATTTTCCTGCAGTCCTATGTTAGAGATCTCCCAGGTTACCGTGGTCTACTCGGGCTTCCTTAGCTCCACTTCCCCCCAAAACCCAGGAAATTAAAGGATTGATGGCAAAGAAGACATCTTCTAATCTTTGCAGAAGCTCGCCAATCCCCCAGGTATAAATGTAAAGAAAACTACATTTAATGGTAGAAGAAGAAGGTCAGGCTCCCCAGAGAATGTGGGTGTGCCTTTCTAAGTCTTTCTTTTTTATTTTTTGAGACAGAACCTCAAGCTGTCATTCTGGGTAGAGTGCCATGGCATCACAGCTCACAGCAACCTCCAACTTCTGGGCTCAAGCGATTCTCCTGCCTCCGCCTCCCAAGAAGCTGGGACTACAGGCACCCGCCACAACGCCTGGCTATGTTTTGTTGCAGCCATTATTGTTTGGCGGGCCCAGGCTGGATTCGAACCCTCCAGCAGGTGTATGTGGCTGGTGCCTTAGCCGCTTGAGCCACAGGTGCCGAGCCCTAAGTCTTCCTAAGAGATAGACAGGGCCCCACATGCAGGAGCAATGCTGAACTGAAGGCCCCAAAGTTCCTGAGTCTCATGCTTCCTATTGGGCAGCATATCAAATTCATGTATTTCTTGACACCTTTGTTCAAAAATAATCACCCCCTCCCTGGTAGCAGCAGATAAGTCAGCGTGATGTGCTGCTTTATGCCTCTGCCTTTGAAGGCTCCCCAGGAAAAGTATCTCAAGCCCGGCTTCAACATCCTCAATGTGTTTCTCTGCCACACCAGCTGCTGGTCAGTCCATCATAGCTGCCCTCATTCATTTGCCCCACCCTGTGCTATTTGGAAATGCACTGTCCTCTCCCATCCATGCTCCATGCCTATCCACTTAGCCCGAGTCTAGATGGCAGGAAGGAAAGAGAAGAAAAAGAGGCCTTCAAGTAGAACCTGTGATATTGTAAGAGTAAGAATCACTCTCCCTTAGATATGCATATGTAAATATATAATATGAACCTAGACATGGACAGAGATGTCCCCTTTTCCCTATTCTACCATTTGAGGCCAATCTCTAGCCCCACACAGGGCTAAGAGTCTACAGTGGACTTCTTATAGTGGACTCTCTCCAGCCCTTCAAGAAGACTGGGCTGGAGAGAGACCTCAAATCCCGAAATGATACACTGCTCGCCCTTTACACCTAGAAGGCACAAGGCTGTTCTGGGTTGATACTAGGTGCTGAGGAAAAGAGAGGAAGGAGCCAGAGACATGCTTAAGAGAGGATGCTCATTGCTTGAAATGCTCACTGACCCATGTCAGCCTAACAAACTCCTATTCATCCTCCAAAGCTCAGTTCACAATATCCTCTTTCCGCATTTCCCCATACCCATCCATCCACCTCTCGCACAAATTCCTGACTCATTTCTCACTGTTCATAGAATGAAAATGGCCATGATATTTTGGTAAATGACAGATTGTATTGTTGTGCCCAACTCAAGGGATCCCCACATAAATCACCCAGAGACCAAGTCCGATGCAAGAGCAAGAGATTGTTTATTTACAAGCCCGGGCTGGGGCCTCTCACTCCTGGTGCAGCAGAAGTACAGAGAAGCCTCCGGCCTCGAAAAGAAGGGTTTTTTAAGGGTACAGAAAGGAAAATGGGAGGGGATGTGGGGTGAGCTGATAGGGGTCTAGGGGACTGAGTAATACTTGTCCTTGGCTAGTTTAGGAAAGAGCTGCTATCGCTCGCTCAGGGCAGATGCAAGGACAAGGGGCAGGGGAGGGAGTAGGTTACCTAACACTTTCAGTATGCTACTGCAAAATGAAGGCTGAGGAACAAGATGGAGTTAGTTTTAATAAAATGGAGTCAGCTTGATCCTTACAGTATATATAATGGTGGTTTCATAAGTTTATAATACCATATTTCTATTGTACCTTTTCTTTGTTGTTGTTGCAGTTTGGCCGGGGCCGGTTTGAACCTGCCACCCTTGGTATATGGAGCCAGCGCCCTACTCACTGAGCCACAGGTGCCACCCTGTACCTTTTCTATGTTGAGATGTATAAATACTTGCCATTGTATCTCAATTGTGTATAGTATTTAGTAAAGTAATGTGTTGTGAGTTTGTAGCCTAGGAGCAAGAAACTCTAGGTGGGAGGTGGGCTGTACCTTCTAGGGTTGTATAAGTACACTCCGTAATGTTCACATGATGACAAAACCGCCTAATGACACGTTTCTCAGAATGTATTCTCATCGTTAATTGACATATGACTAACCATACCATACTTACTTGAATTTTACTAGTTTGTTAACCTGCTGACCTGAGACTTAAGTCCACACTCGAATTGTCCCCCAGTATTTCCTGTGGGTCCCCAAGCTTAGCAAAACTTCCATAGGTGATCATCCATTTTGGTCTTTACCTGATATATGAAATCCAGGTCCTTTCAGGGAGACACTCCTACTCTTCCTAGAAGCAGGTGCCCTTCTTGGTCCCTCTGCTGGCTGTGATGGGCTCTGGTGGAGTATGAAGAATACCTCTCCCTCTGCTCTGTGCCTTATTGTGTCACCTCAGTCTTGAAACACCCCTCTGTGTGTACCCCAAGTCTTACTGATCTTCCTCCAGCTTTGGTTGTATTCCCTCCCTCTTGAGGTCCAGAATCTTAGTCCAGGCTGATGAGGATACCACGCACTGCCTTCCATGCTCTTTTCATTCTCTATAGCAGTGGTTCTCAACCTTCCTAATGCCATGAGCCTTTAACACAGTTCCTGTAGGTTGCAACCTACAGGTTGAGAACTGCTGCTCTATAATATCCTGTAGGGCCCAAGCACAAGCTCATCCTCCTCCTTCCAATCTAAAACAAATCATTGGGAGCAAATGCTCTCGTCAATCCATGCAAATTAATGATCTGGGCAGGATAAACGACTAGTTCCATCCATACAATCTGTGCTCAGACCATGTTGGGGACACCAGAGACATATATACTTTTGTACATTCCCCTACCACATGCTCTATGGACCTCCAATATAACACTAGTCATGTTTGTGTGATGGTATCATCATGGCTAGACTCTAAGATCCTTGAGAGTGGGACCACAGCTTATTCATATGTGGGTTCACGCTCTGATTCTACACTTAATAAATATCATCATAATACCTAACATTTAATGAGTATCTGCTATGGATGAATCAATGCATGTTAGGATTCATATATTAAAAGCTCTCCACTCTCTTGGCTCGGCACCTGTAGCTCAATGAGTAGGGTGCCAGCCACATACCCCAAAGCTGGCGGGTTCGAGCCCATCCTGGCCCTGCTGAACAGCAAAGACAACTGCAACCAAAAAATAGCCACGCATTGTGGTGGGCACCTGTAGTCCCAGCTACTCAGGAGGCTAAGGCAAGAGAATTGCTTAAGCCCAAGAGTCTGAGGTTGCTGTGAGCTGTGACACAACAGCCTCTACTGAACACAACATAGTGAGACTCTGTCTCAAATAAATAAATGAATAAATAAAAATGAAAGCTCTCTACTCTCCCTCATCCAAGTTCCTAAATGAATGTTTTTGCATTAAAGGCTGAGAAGAGTGAGCAATTTACCTTCAACCCCTTTCCCTACTCTTCATATTAATCGCCAAGGCTCCCACAAGACTAAAACAGTGCACAAAATGTCCAGAACACAACAAGGATAAGAATGCTGCGGGGTGGAATAGAGTGAGCAAGAAACATCCCTTTTCCCCCAACTGGGTTCATTACACATTTTATCATTTCATAATTCTCCACAAAACAAGTTGACCTACTATTTCAATTTCTTCTCCAAGTCCCAAAAATTGGACATGAGATACAGAAAGTATCATTACAAACTTGACTACAACACAGTAATTTGTAAGGTAAGCTATTTAGGCATGGGAATTTTCAGGTTAGTTATTTTTACCCTCTGCAGAATAGTAGGAATGTTTAGAGTTTTATCCCAAACTGGCTCAAAACATCTGCCAGACTCCCATCCTATCTTGATTTGAGTTTCTATTTTGTTGATAGTGCTATTACTGTTACTGAGATGAAAGTAACCTCCATCATCTTCTAGAACCATAAAATCTTATGGTTATAAGTTTCAAGTCATTCATTCCAACCACCCCTCTAAATGCCTAAATGCCTTGGTCCAATGATATCCTAAAAACACCAGATAGCTGCCTCCAAATCACCAAGGAGCTTACTATAAAACAGAGGTTCTTGGGCCCTCCTCCTAGAGATTCTGATTCAGTATATCTGAGAAATGCCTCAGGAAAATGAATTTTTTAAAACATCCCCGATGGGTAGCATTATAATTGACAATCTCTTCCAGAAATCTCTTTGGGCTGTGATTAAATGCCTCCAATGATACACAAAGCAGTCCAAAATTACTTCAGACAATTCTGAGATTTTTCTTAAGCCAAAATTCCTTTCTCATACCTTCTTACCCATTGATGAACTTTTGGAAGAAAACTGAACTTGTCCAATATTTCTTCCACAGACAACTTGTGAAATATTAAAGAGAAGTATGAATAATTCCCCAAGGGAAAGTCTCCTCTAAATTGTAAAGCACTTGTCTTGACAGTTCTTCCTACAATCATACTCCTTTTTGGTCTAATTCTTCTAGAAGAGTAATTTTCAATTGGTGTGCCATGGCACCCTGGTGTACCTAGGAAAATTGTAAAGATTATTAATAAATTATTTTCAAAAGAAATACAAAGCACAGTAAGTATATTCTTTTCTTTACTCTTTTTTTTTGATCAACATAATTTAATGTGCCATGAAAGTTTAACTACAGGTTCAAGTGTGCTATGACATAAAAGAGGTTGAAAAACACTGAGCTAAACAGTCAACATGTAAAAGGCCAGAATCATGTCTTTTTTTTTTTTTTTGTAGAGACAGAGTCTCACTTTATCACCCTTGGTAGAGTGCCGTGGCGTCACACAGCTCACAGCAACCTCCAGCTCCTGGGCTTAAGCGATTCTCTTGCCTCAGTCTCCCAAGTAGCTGGGACTACAGGCACCCACCACAATGCCTGGCTATGTTTTTGTTTTGCAGTTTGTCTGGGGCCCGGTTTGAACCCGCCACCCTCGGTATATGGGGCTGGCGCCCTACTCACTGAACCATAGGCGCCGCCCTAGAATCACATCTTATAGCTCTTACCATCACAGCGCCCAGTTCTCACTCATGCTTGGTACACACACATTCAACTACTAGTAGTTCATAGACAACCTACTATGTCCCAGTCATTCTCCAAGGCCCTGAAAATACAGCAGTGAACCAAACAAAGCTCTCTCAGTCTCAAAAAGCTCACCATCTAGTAAGGATGACAGACAAAAGACAAATATAGATGGTCTCCAACTTAATGGGGTTTTTTTTGAGACAGAGTTTCACTTTGTCACCCATGGTAGAGTGCCATATTGTCACAGCTCACAGCAACCTCAAACTCTGGGGCTTAAGCGGTTCTTTTGCCTCAGCCTCCCAAGTAGCTGGGACTACAGACATCCACCACAATGCCCAGCTATTTTTTGTTGCTGTTGTCATTGTTGTTTAGCTGGCCTGGGCTGAATTGGAACCCACCAGCCTCAGTGTACGTGGGTGGCACTGTAACCACTGTGCTACAGGCACCGAGCCAACTTAACAAATTTTTGACTTTACAGTGGTGTAAAAGTCATATGCATTCAGTAGAAACTGCACTTGGAATTAAAACACATTCTGTTTTTAATATTCAGTACAGTATTCAATAAATTATGTGAGATATTCAACAATTACGAAATGGCCTTTATGTTTGATGATTTTGCCCAACTGGAGGCTCATGTGAGTGCTCATGATAGCTTAGCCTAGCATGTTCAAGGTAGGCTAGGCTAAGTTATGGTGTTTACCAGAATAGGTGTATAAAATGCATTTTCAGCTTATGATATTTTCAACTTAAGAAGTAAAAATGGCACCTTAACAAAAATATCTTAATCAAAATTCAATGAGCCTTTTGTTGTTACTGTTCAGATGAGCAAAATTTGCAAACTCAGGTCATGATTCTTCAATCTTCTGAGAAGCTGCTGTTGATGAGAATGATCCACATTCCAGCCAATAGAGGGCAGCTGAGAGCAAGACATTGCTTTGCCACCCAAAGCTCCAAAGTAAGCAGCTCAGCCTTAACCGTTGTCAGGTGAGTAAAAGTAACCCCAACCAGTAAAACGTTCTCAGTAGTTTCTTATTATGAATTAACAGTGGGCCATAAGAATACTTCTATTATGTTGGGAATTTTCCTTCCTTGTTTAGGCAAAACCAGAGGTCTAGCGTGATGGCAGGGCAGAGTTCAGGTTGGGCACTGATGTGTATTTTTCCCCAGGACTTACCTGTGACACTGAATAAATAAGTTATATACATAGGGAAAAAGAATTCAGTTACTTTTACAGCCTAAAGAGAGTTTATTCGTAATGTTTGCATGACTCTCCCCTCTCACCAAATTAACTGGCAATTTGATTCATGAAGTAATCAGTTGTTTCGACATAATGTAGGTCTTGACATAGTAGTTTCTGAGAGACAGATTCCTGGGGGGAAAATAGTTTGTTGTTCATGGAAGAGAATAACAGATTGTATTTTTTGAATACCTCCAATCTACAGCAGTGAACCTTTTGTTAAAATACTCTAAAATTCAGAGTAGATATTTAGTCCTATCTGATTCAATCAGCATTAACACAGCTTCAGTAAAACTCAGAAGTCACAAAATCACTACTTATACAAAAGTGTTATTTCCACATAGCCCCTATAATAGTTAGCACAGACAGGAAAAAGCTCAAGGCATTTTTCACTACCAAGGACTTGGAGTAGGGATCTGATAAACATTCTCTTAACTGGCTTGCCCTTTTCTTGCAGTAGACCAAATTAACAGTTTAAAGTTTGGATCTACAACCCTCTCTCAGGGTCACTAATAGACTGTTGGCTTTACCTGATTGCAGATGCTAGAAAGAAAAAACATGCATCTGACATTGAAGCATAATAATAATTTCAAGAATAACTACTATTTACTTTCTATGTACTATGTTATATATCCATGGATTATACAGTTTAGTTCCCTCTTTTTCCCTGCCTCCCAATTAATGATGTGGAATTTTAATATGATAGAGGTTCAGAAAGTTTCAGGAAGTGGTTGAGAGGCAGCAGAGATTTGGGGCCATGCATAGAAAAGTATAAAATGGCTCAATGCCTGTGGCTCAGCGGGCTAAGGCGCCAGCCACATACACCTGAGCTGGCGGGTTCGAATCCAGCCCAGATCCGCCAAACAACAATGACGGCTGCAACCAAAAAATGGCCGGACGTTGTAGCCGGTGCCTGCAATCCCATTACTTGGGAGGCAGAGGCAGGAGACTCGCTTGAGCCCAGGAATTGGAGGTTGCTGTGAGCTGTGATGCCACAGCACTCTATCCAGGGTGACAGCTTGAGACTCTGTCTCAAAAAAAAAA
>CAUYRH010147775.1:0-11712 GCA_963574655.1 Perodicticus potto | reverse complement strand
TTAAATCATAATTGTGTACATTGGTGCAATCATAGGGCAGAATGTGCTTCATATACAATCAGAAACATTTTGATCGTACTGTGAGAGATAGCCCTCATAGCATTTTCTTAATCACTATATAAAGACATTGATACTCTACACTTTTTACACTTTTAAATGTAGCTACTAGAAAACTTTTAATTACACATGTAGTTCCTATTACATTTCTGTTGGACAGCGTTGTCCTAAGACATCTTCTCCATTTGACCTTGAATGGCCTTTTCTATCCACACTTAACCCTCAGCAGTACCCCAGCCAGCACAGAGGATTGCCATTGCCATTAGGGAGCCTGATTCCTGGGCCTCCCTGTGGTCTGTCCTGGCTCCCAGCACAGAACTTGGTAACAAAGAAAATGGCTTCTGGTGACAAGCCAAGCTGGCTTGGAGATGTCAGTCTGTTCACCTGGGCTTGGTGCCCACCACATAACCCTGCTCTGACAAGGGTCCTTCCAATCTCACAGGCAGCTTATTCAGCTGCAGGTGTTAGGCATCAGCCCTTCCTTGGTCTCTTCTGGATCCATTTGTTGATGGACAGGTAACAGCCTAGGCCCAATGGGGACCTCCTAGAGAGCACTTCCCTGAGTCTCAACTTTAGGGACAGGATCCTAGAGCACCTTTTTTCCTCCCTCTGCTCCTCCCCTGCTTGAGAAGAGCAGCTCTTCTCACTGCCCTGTGGCAGACTTGAGAGAACCAAAATCCCAGCCTGCCATGGCCCAGAGAGATGCAAGTCTCTCTATGAAGAGCATCAGTACCAGGATCTAGACCCTAATCATTATCCCAGAGAAAGGAGCCAAGGTCACCCATCACAAACTATTTAGAAGAGGAAGGGGGGCGCAGTGGAAGGAGGGAGATCTTTATGCAGTCCCTACACAGACTGCTTTGCCTCTTCAGGCAAGGGTATGGGGGAGTCAATGGGACACTTTAGAAGACTCACTGGCTTTGTGTGTGTGTGTGAGAGAGAGAGAGAGACTGAGAGACACGGAGTCTCAAGTTGTCACCCTGGGTAGAGTACCATGGTGTCATAGCTCACACTAACCTCCAACTCTTAGGCTCAAGCGATCCTCTTGCCTTGGTTTTTCTATTTTTAGTAGAGACCAGATCTCGATTTTGCTCCGGCTGATACTGAACTTGTGTGCTCAAGCAATCCACCCTCCTCAGCCTCCCAGAGTGCTAGGATTACAGGCATGAGCCATTTCACCCAGTGGGGTTTTTTTTTTTAAAGACAGAGTCTCACTTTGCCGCCCTTAGTAGAGTGCCATGGTGTCACAGCTCACAGCAACCTCCAACTCCTGGGCTTAGGTCATTCTCTTGCCTCAGCCCCCTGAGTAGCTGGGACTACAGGCACCTGCCACAATGCCCGGCTATTTTTTGGCTGTAGATGTCATTGTTGTTTGGTAGGCCCGGGCTGGATTTGAACCCGCTAGCTCTGGTGTATGTGGCTGGTGCCCTAGCTGCTGAGCTACAGGCACCAAGCCAATAATGACACCTTTTTATGCCTAATTTATTTCAGACTCACCCAATAGCCTGAGAACCCACCCCACCCAGAGTAGAAATGTACCTGTTTCTGCTCATCACTGTAGCCCCAGAGCACAGCACAGTGCCTAGAGCATCGTGGGTACTCGATACTCACGACAAGGGAGTGACATTGACACATAGCTCAGCAGCACAGCACAGGGAGGCCTGGAAGTGTAACAGGTGACGGGCACTACAGCACTGTCACTACTGGGCAGATACAGCTCTCCGCGGTGCACACTGCACACCCCCACCTCCCAACCCAGTTATCCTCTGCTGCCGGTTCCATGGATCTAAGCTCTTCCTATGAGTGACCTAAATCCCCCCAGCAGCAAAGCTAGTACACTTCCTTTTGTTTTTACCTTGGGTCAGACAAGAAACAACTTCCATACTTTTCAGATTTAAAGACCCTGTTGGAGTCTTCCCTTAAGTCTCTTCTTTTCCAGAGACTAAAAAACCCTGATGTTTCTTTGCCCCTTCCTTACAAAGCATGCTCCGTGCTTCAGTTATCCATGTGATTTCGCGGGAGGTTGGAAGGTCAGTAACCCCAGCCTCCCCTCTTCCATATGCCCAGAAGCCACACAACCGTGGCCCACAGGAGACCAACATCATCAGGCAGTCCATGCTCCCAGCCACGTGTGATGGCCCCAGTTCTGGTCAGAGGCCACGCCCTGTTCAGGTGACGGCTCCGTGCGCCCAACCTCCTCCCTCCTGCCCAACCTCACACCTACTTTATAAAGGAAGACACTGAGGTCCCGACACTGTTCTCATGGCCCGTTGCCACTATGGAGTGGAGGATCTTCAACCAGCCGGGCCACTCGGCGGCAGCAGCATCCCTGCTCTGCCCTCCTGTCCTTCTCGGGAGCCCACCTCACAGGCCCTCTTCTGGGCTTCTTTCTCCTCTTCTTTCTCCAGGCTGTGTGGCCCCCAGATCCAGTGCTTGGGACAAGGCCTAGAGAGGCACTTGCCTCCACCGAGAGCCAGTGGCTCAAAGCGCTGCCTTTATTCGACAGAGCAGACTGCAGGTGCCGATCCTCTTCCTTTTCCCCTCCCCACAAGCAACCCTGTCACAGCCCCTCTGACTCCCACCCACAGACATTCAGAGCCCCTTTCCATCCAAAACAAATCACCAGCCACTTCCTCTTCTAATCAGTCAACTACCAGCCCCACTGACCTGGAATCAAAGGAGTTTTCACTCTCAGCCCTTCCTCCCTCCACAACAAGGGCCCCACTCCCCACCCCCCCAAAAATATCTAGATGCAGATAAAGATGGAGATAAATTACAGTCATCGTAGCATGACAAGTGACTCATGCCCAGGGATACAGGAAGCCTGAAGAGACAGGCAGACCCTCTGAGGAGGGCCAGAGGCCGCATTTCCTCAGTGGGCAGACATCAGCCCTCCAATGCTGGCTCCCACTCCCCAGCTGGCCCTGAGAGGGTGGTACCAAGGGGCAGTGCCAGAGAAAGATCCACGCAGCTGGGGTGGGGCATAGCTCACATCCCAGGGGAATGCCACTTCCTCTCAAAGCCCCAGAGTTTCGAGCCTCAGGCTGCCCTAAACAATAGCCCAAGGCGTGGGTGCCCAGAACAGTGCCCAGTGCCACATCCTGCCATTCTTCTCACAAGCCACACCCTGCCACCCTTCCTGGCTACGCCCGATCCTATCTCTAATGTTTACTCAGAGCTGGGAGCTGGGCTGCCTGCAGGCTTGGGACAAAGCTTTCCTGAGAGTCCCCATCAGCCTCCAGCTTCTGTGGGTTCTGACGAGTATCAGATCCAGGGCACGGCCACAGCCAACACTCCCAGTCCCTTGGCTGTTTCTAGGCTGGCCAAGGTGGTGTTCAGCTGGCAGAGAAGCCAGCACTAGACAGAGGCTCAATGAGCCTCCGAGCCTGTGAGAAGAGGTAGCCTCCCCACCAGCACCTCCTTCACAGAGCCCAGCTCCAGACGGAGCTTCTATGGCTACCAGGACTCAGGTTGACCCTAAGGGCACGAAAGAAAGAAGTAATCTGGGGGGGACTGTGGCCATGACGCTCCCGTCCCCTTCCCTGCCTGGTTCTCAGGTCTCCTGGACACGTGAGCCTTCTCCCAATCCAGAAGGAAGAGTCAAAAGAGATGAAAGGGACAGGGTGAAAGTGCTTCTGAGGTCCCCAGCTTGATGCAGGCCTCTACGAGGCCCCAAACTGAGAACAGCTATACAGAGTCTCTGGGAGTCACTTCTCCAGGCCCTCCGGCACCACATCAGAGCTAGAAAGGCTGCAGGGCCCATCCTCATCTCCCAGTGGCCAGGTCCAAGCCTGGGTCCTGGACGGGGAAGTGCATCTGGTCTCCTGCAGGGCAGTGCCCAGTCCAGGGCCAGAACTCAGCAGAAATTGTGCAGCTGGGGCTGAGTGGCCTTGTCAAGGGCCCCTCTGGGGATAACCACAAACATTCACCAAAGGAAAAGGAGGGTGAAAAAAAAGCATATGGTGACATAGCACTAAATACAGGGCTCTTCATTCATCTCCCCATTTAATTCTCACAGGAATGCTGTGAAGACCACAGCTCGAGGCCAAGGCAAAGGTGGCATCTGAACTCAGACCTCACTGATGCCCGAATCCACACCTTTTCATCACCCCAAATAACACACTCCTCTACCCCGAATAACAGGCTCTGGTCCAGCAGAGACAGATCGGCCACTGTCTTCACTGCCTACAGGATTCCAGTTGTTTAAAATGGGGCCAAAGAAAAAAAAAAATCAACAAAAGAAACTAAGGCTGCTTTGGGAATCTGGGGAAAAGACTAACCTCTCAAAACCTCAGTTTCTTCTTGCAGAAAATGGAGATTCCAGTATGGACTTGTGTTTAGAAGATAAGGCTTAGGTTCGGCCCCTGTAGCTCAGCGGTGAGGGCGCTGCCACATACACCGGAGTTGGCAGGTTCGAATCCAGCCTGGGCCTACTAGACAACAATGACAACTACAACCCAAAAAGTAGCCGGTGTTGTGGTGGGAGCCTATAGTCCCAGCTACTCTGGGAGGCTGAGCCAAGAGAATCGCTTAAGCCCAAAGAGTTTGAGGTTGCTGTGAGCTGTGACACCACAGCACTCTACCGAGGGCAACATAGTGAGACTCTTCTCAAAAAAAAAATAAAGAAGATAAGGCTTAATTAAAGAATCTAGTACAGAGTATATGTTCAGAGAAGGAGAGAGACCTAGAGCAGGAAGGGGTCTTTCTCACTCCCCACCCTCAGAGCACCAGGAAGCAGGACTCCATGCCTACCTTCTCCCTCCCCCCCACAGCTAGGCTTTCTAGGAGGTGGGTGGGCGGGAGTGATGATCCAGCATTGCTGGAAGGCACCCTGACTTGGCTAAGAGAAGGTGGACTTTGATGTCACTGGGACCTGTGTTTGAAAGCCTGGCTCTGCAATACTACCAGCTGTGTGACCATGGGGAAGTTTCAGTTTCCCTATCTCTACTTACCTTATGGAATTACTGAGAAGACTTAATGTGCTGGCATTTTTAAAAAATCAAAAAATGTTTGTTCCTCAAACTGCATCCTACAGCCCCTACGGTCAGATAAGCAGAAGGCTCACACCTGCAGGACAACGGGGCCTGCCCCCTCTTCCTTCTCCATCTGCTCCATCTAAGGTCTCCCTCCCACACTTAGGTCACCAGTTTCCACAGGTGCCTACACTGGGTCAGGCCCCACGACAGGCTGAAGGATGCAAATTTGCCAAGGAAGCCCTGTGTACCCAACCCCAGCGCTTATCTGGAGCCATGGTGCCCTCCCTTCTCTGCCTGTTGACACAAAGCTCTGTGGAACTCATGAGCTCCCTCATTTCCTCTGGGGCCCACAGGGTGAAGTGCTGTTCCATTAACTCTTGCAGTCCCCTGCCACCCAGGAGAGGGGAGGGCAAGGCGGGGACTAGAGGGATGACCACAGACAGAGGAAAGGACAAATGCCAACAGTCTGCAAACAGCCGCGTTTATCCACCAGGCTGGAGGAAATCTCACCTTTACCAGACGTTCCTCCTCCTGGTGCTGGGGTGGGCTGGGCTGGGCAGCACTAGCTTCTGCTTGGTGACAAGGCTAAGCCATGCAGACTAAGTTCTCATGACACGAGAGGCTCGGAGATGCACAGTGTTGGTTCAAACCAAACCCAGCACCTTTCTTACTAACCAACTCGTTTAACTCTCTGGGAGTACTACTGTTCTTATCTATAACTGAGACTAGCAACATGTACCCACTAGTGGGGTTTCAAAGAGTAAATGAGATACACAAGCGAAGCGCAGTGCCTGGCACACAGCTGTGCTGGACACCTGCAGCAGGTATTACCATGATAATCTAGATCAGGAGAGTACAGGGCAGGAAGTGGGGAGTCACCCAATTCCACCCTTAACCCAATAAATACTTGAGACAGACCCTCTTTACACCACAGATTTTTTTTTCCTTTTTTTTTTTGGAGACAGAGTCTCACTTTGTGGCCCTCAGTAGCTGCCGTGGTGTCACAGCTCACAGCAACCTCAAACTCTTGCGCTTAAGCAATTCTCTTGCTTCGGCCTCCCAAGTAGCTGGGACTACAGGCGCCCACCCGCCACAATACTCGGCTATTTTTTTGTTGCAGTTATCATGTTTAGCTGGCCCAGGCCAGGTTCAAACCTGCCAACCTGGGTGTATGTGGCCAGCGCCCTAACCACTGAACTTGGGTGCTGCCCTACACCTCAGATTCTTTGAGGAGACTAACTGGTTGGAGAATAAGTTACTGTCTATGAAATACTTAGCACAATGCCTGGCACAAAGCACATGGGCATTTAGTATTTTGGTGGCTGAATGAAGAAATGGGCTTCCAAGGAAGCTCTCTCTGCAGTCAGCACACTCAGCCCCAAACCAGCGTATGTCCCCCAAAGACCCTTCTTAAAGTCACTTCAGATATCAGCCTCCACACATCCGGAAGCCCACTGGTGACGGCTGCAGTGGGCCTCTCTACTCAGCATCATGAGGCCCCTGGCGGCTCAAGCAAGGTGTCTGATTCCCTCCCCAGCTCCTCTCCTTCTCCCCACCTCAGCCACCTACTGCAAAGGCAGCAGAAATGGTTCAGCGATGCAGATGGGTAAGTGGTGCAAGAAAGAGAACTCAGTAAATGTCAGCCACACACAGAAAGCCGCCAGGCAGTGTAAGAGAGCGCAGCCTTGGACTCAGAAGGCCAGCATGCAAATAATCAGCAAACACACTCGCCCCATCCTCCCTGGGATTACCTCCACGGAAAATATACCTTAAGGCAGTGGTTCTCAACCTTCCTAATGCGGCCCTTTAATAGAGTTCCTGTGGGTTGCGACCCACAGCTTGAGAACTGCTGCCTTAAGGGAAGGTCTGGGAGCTCCCAGAGGGGTTGGAGCACCTTGGTCCCAGCTGAGCAGGCCCTAAGGAGATGAGCTGAGTTACCACCAGGCAGTCACAGTGGCCAAGGCTCATGGTGAACCTGGACACACCGGCCTCATGTTTGCGTAACTTGGGGCTGCGCCCATCCTCTCCCTACCCCAGGGGTTCTAGGTGGGACGCCACCCCATGCATCATGGAAATCTAATCGCCACCATCTCCCCGCAGAATAAGCTCCTTGTCAGTCAGAAACCCCAATTTAGCAGCCCTTGCTCAAGCAGCATTCATTCTTCCCGTGAACAAAGTGTTCCGTTCCGTTCTTTTTCTCCACAAAGACCGCGTTTCCTCTTCCATTATCTACCCCATCGGCAGCTGAGCCTGTCACAAAAGCAAGATTTCTTCCTTCTTTTTGTTATTTTCATGATCCCCTTTATTTATGAGTAGTCTTTTTCTTTTCCTTGACTTTGGCTCTTTTTCAAAAGGGCAAACAGGCAAGGGAAGGAGAGGAGTATCATAGTCTCTGATTTCATCTAAAATACTCCTCAAACAATCCCCGAAGCAGCTAGGCTTGATCCCAGTCTGCCCAGGACCACAATTTCCATCGCCAACTCTTTGGAAACTGAGGCAAGATCATCTTCACCAAAACTTGGCAAGGAGGTGAGATGAGATGTGACCCAGGGAGAGAACTTGACATGTGGAACCCACAACACTAATGATGAGAGTAATAATGGAGTAAGACGTGTAAAATACTAGCAAGTGAGTGATGGGACTCTTGAGATAATCAGATGAGTTGGCAGATGCCGGCCACTAACTTTCACTGGGCATTTACTATGTGCCAAGTGCTGTTTGAATCACTTTTACTTATAGTAATTTATTTATTCTTTACAACAATCATCTGAGGCAGATGGCATTAATATCTCCATTTCAGAGACAGAGAAACCAAGACATTGATCTGAGCCCAGGCAATCTAGGATCAGCATCCACCTCTCAATCAGACAACAGGAATCAGCTACAATATGCTAAGTGTCATCGACAGAGATTAACTCTTTTAATTCTTCCATCAGCCCTGTGAGATAGCTACTATTAATTACCTGTTTTACTAATGAGGACACAGAGGCTTATGAAGGCTAAGCCATTGCCCGGGGTCATAACCGAAGTGTTGACCAGGAAAATGAACCCAGAGACTGGTTAATGAGTCTCTGAAGCACTGAATTATACTGGCTTCTCTTCCACCAGTCAGAAGCCAAGAGCCACAGAAGGTTATCTCCTGGACCCTGAATAGGTCGCCTCCCACCCCCACCACTGCAGGGTCAGGGCTACTCCCACCATGGCGGTCACCAGATCTAGGCCCTTGGTCCTGGTTCAATTGGTGTACAGGAAGTCAATAGCATACCTGGGGGAGAAAAGACCCCGATTCATAAGCTACAGGCTTCACTAACTTCCACCAGCCATGCTAAGAGGCAAGTGCAGGAAGGGAGCTCAATGCAGCTTGCCTGTGCCACTTGCAGAGACAAGGAGATTCAAAGCCAGGGTCCTACCCACAGTATCTTCCCTGTGAATGAGGAACAGCATTCCAGAGGGCACAGGGCCGACCCTGACTTCCCTTACACTTACCATATCTCCTTTGTTTTCTGGCCAGTCCTCCAGACTCCATGCCACTATCCCCACACCTCCACTCCTGCCCTGTTAGCAGTGCATTCATTTCCAAACTCTCATAGCAATGAGCCATGTTGTATGCTTAGTACACCCTGGCAACACATGCGCCTAATGAATGGTTGTAGTCATCTCATTTTCTTATCAATTTTGTTCTGAATATATATATAAAAAAAATCTGTGCTCATGGTAGAAAATCTGCAAAATTTAGAATAATATAAAGAAGACAGACCTTTATTTATTTATTTTTGAGACAGAGTCTCACTCTGTTGCCCTGGGGAGAGTGCGGCATCATAGCTCACAGCAATCTCAAATCCCTGGGTTCAAGCAGTCCTCTTGCCTCAGTCTCCCGAGTAGTTAGGACTACAGGCACCTGTCACAACACGTGGCTAATTTTTCTATTTTTAGTAGAGACAGGGGCTCACTCTTGTTCAGGCTGGTCTGGAACTCCTGAACTCAAGCAATCCACCCACCTCAGCCCCCCACCCCCAAGTTAGAAAATATTTTTTAAAAATCACTCATTTGGCTCAGCGCCTGTGGCTCAATGGGCTAAGGCGCCAGCCACATACACCTGAGCTGGCGGGTTCAAATCCAGCCCAGGCCCGCCCAACAACAATGACGGCTGCAACCAAAAAATGGCCGGGCGTTGTGGTGGGTGCCTGTGGTCCCTGCTACTTGGGAGGCAGAGGCAGGAGACTTGCTTGAGCCCAGGAATTGGAGGTTGCTGTGAGCTGTGATGCCACAGCACTCTATCCAGGGTGACAGCTTGAGGCTCTGTCTCAAGAAAAAAAAAAAGAAAAGAAAAGAAAAGAAAAATCACTCATTGCCCATCAATCTGGAGGTGGCCCCTGACAACAATTCGGCCTATTGGGTGGCGCCTGTGGCTCAGTGGGTAGGGCGCCGGCCCCATATACAGAGAGTGGTGGGTTCAAGCCCAGCCCAGCCAAACTGCAACAAAAAAATAGCCAGGCGTTGTGGCGGGTGCCTGAAGAAAGAGAATCGCCTAAGCCCAGGAGGTGGAGACTGCTGTGAGCTGTGACACACAGCACTCTACAAAGGGCGACAGCTTGAGGCTCTGTCTCAAAAAACCCAAAAACAAACAAACCAAAAAACAATTCGTTCTATTTCCCTAAAATTTTTTTTCTGCGCATAGTATTCTTTGTTATCATTGAGCTCATAAGCAAGTTTTCATATTATTTCTTTTCCCTTACTTACTAGAATATCAGGAGAATTTTCATGTTACTAAAACCTGGATGTTATTAAAAACTCTTTGTACAGCTACTTTTTTTTTTTTTTAGAGACAGAGTCTCACTTTATTGCCCTTGGTAGAGTGCTGTTGCATCACAGCTCACAGCAACCTCAAACTTCTAGGCTTAGGCAATTCTCTTGCCTCAGCCTCCCAAGTAGCTGGGACTACAGGCACCTGCTACAACACCCGGCTATTTTTTTGTTGCAGTTTGCCAGGGCGGGGTTTGAACCCGCCACCTTCGGAATACGGGGCTGGCACCCTACCCCACTGAGCCACAGGCACCACCCTATACAGCCACTTTTAATGGCCGTGCATCCTCCACTCCATGGCTGCACCATAATTTACTTTACTTCACACCTCATGGTTAACAAGGCTGAACTCTTTCAATCTCATTACTGAAACCACCTCCGCACCCCTAAGGTCATCATCCACCCTTCTAACACCTCTGCCAGGTCACAGGCACTCTGCTATACATGACAGGTGGAAGGGCAGGGGCCTAAACAGTCAGTGGACCTCACCTCCGGCCTTCTCCTAATAGGCTGGCGACAAAATAGCAAAGGGGCTTCAGGATAGAGAACAGAGGCCATGTCTGGGGCCAGGAAATGGGCTGGAGGCCTGACTGTTTCTGCAATGGGGGGGCCTGTCTCAGGTTTCTCAGGTCTCGAATTCACCTTAAAAAGACCGAGAACCACAAGGAGATTCCACTTCGCACCTGTTAGGAAGGCTATTGTTTAAAAAGAAAAATTTTTTTTAAAGAAAGAAAGAAAATATAGCCAGGCATTGTGGCGGACACCTATAGTGCCAGCTACTCGGGAGACTGAGGCAAGAGAATCGCCTAAGCCCAGGGGTTGGAGGTTGCTGTGAGCTGTGTGACTCCACAGCACTCCACCGAGGGCGATAAAGTGACACTCTGTCTCTAAAAAAAAAAAAATAAGGTTTGGCGCCTGTGGCTCAAGCGGCTAAGGCGCCAGCCACATACACTTGAACTGGTGGGTTCGAATCCAGCCAGGGCCTGCGAAACAACAATGACGGCTGCAACCAAAAAATAGCCGGGCATTGTGGCAGGCGCCTGTAATCCCAGCTACTTGGGAGGTGGAGGCAGGAGAATCGCTTGAGCCCAGGAGTCGGAGGTTGCTGTGAGCTGTGATGCCATTGCACTCTATCCAGGGTGACAGCTTCAGGCTCTGTCTCAAAAATAAATAAATAAATAAATAAAAGAAAAAAATAAAGAAAAGAAAGAAAGAAAGAAAATAAGTACTGGCAAGGGCATGGAGAATTTCTGGTGGGAATGTAAAGTGATGTAGCCTTAGAAAACAGTACGGAGGTGCCTCAAGAAATTAACCACAGAATTACCATATGAGCCTGCAATCCTACTTCTGGGTATATACTCAGAAGAACTGAAAGCAAAGCTTGAAGAGATATTTGTCCACCCATTGTCAGAGCATATTATCTACAACAGTCAAAAGATGGAAACAACCCAAGTGTCCACTGACGGCTGAATGAAGGGATTGACAAAATGTGGTATATACATACAATGGAGCGCTACCAGCCTTAGACAGAAAGGATAGCTTGACGCATGCTACATCAGTGAACCCTAGGGACATTATGCTACAAGAAATAAGCCAATCACAAAGGATAAATATTTTATGATTCTACTTATATAAACTACTAAGAATAGTTAAATTCATAGAGACAGAAAGTAGAATAGAGGTTACCAGCACTGGGGTACCTTGCCAGTACTTATTTTCTTTCTTTAAAAAAAATTTTTTTTATTTTTAACAATAGCCATCCTAACAGGTGCGAAGTGGAACCTCCCTGTGGTTCTCGGTCTTTCTAAGGGGAAGTCGAGACCTGAGAAACCTGAGACAGGCCTCCCCACTGCATCACAGGAATGGAGAAGTATGA
>CAUYRH010147763.1:0-16925 GCA_963574655.1 Perodicticus potto | reverse complement strand
ATAAATTTGCTTCATATTAGGGGTGTATAAGATGGGGAAAGGGGAGAGGGTGGGGGGAGAGAGGATAAAGGGTGAGATCACACTTGTGGTGCATATTTGAAGGGTCAGGAGAAAACTTCTAAATACGGATCAAAAATGTTTCCACATAGTAAATGAGAAAATATCATGAATGTTATATCAATCAGGTTGATAAAAATATCTCCGATTGTATGTGAAGCCCGCACACTGTACCCCATGACTGAATTATTATATACAGCTATGACTCAATAAAAAAAAAAAAAAGACAATCTAACAAATGTTGGCAAGGATGTGGAGAATCAGAAACCTTCATACATACTCCGTGAATCTAAAGTGGTATAGCCACTTTGGAAAAGGTTGGTAGTTTCTTAGAAAGTTGACCATAAATTTGCCATACAACTCCGCAACGTCACTGCTAGGAGTGCCATACAACTCCACTAACGTCTTTTGCTACCCAAAAGAAATGTTGCAAATGTTCACACAAACACTTGGACTTGAATATTCCTAACAGTATTATTCTTACTAGCCAAAAAGTAGAGACAAATCGAATGAACTGGCAAATGAACAAACAAAATATGAATGAACTTCAGCAATAAAAAGGAACAAAATAGTGATAAATGATACAACATGGATAAAGCTCAAAAACATTATGCTAAGTGAAAGAAGTGATACCAAAGGCCAAATATTATATTCGTGTGTTATATTCATACAATATAATGTAGGCATTTATACATTACCTACATCATGTTGGTGTGGCTCAGAGCTCCCACCCTACATTACATAGTTATTACCTGACTATCCAAAGCCCCCAAGCAAACAGAAATGCTGCTGTCAGGCATGAGACCCCAAGGGCTTAGAGATTACATCTCCAGAATCTGAGGTCAAAGGCCAGACCTTCTTTTTGGCTAAGGTTAAAATTTTTGCTACACAGGACACCTCTGGCCTCTGGCTAAGATTCATTCATAGCAAAATGATCCTATTTTTCTGGGCATCTACTAGTACTATGGTATTTATATGACATACAATAATAATAAAAAAATAATTCGTCCTACAAAGTCATTATATACATTTTATATTTGTATACCAATTTTATTACTCTTCCCCTTTGATCTCCCTCTATTTGCACCTTATGATAACCTTGTGCTGAACTACTTAGTGTAGAAATTAGCTGATGGTTGGCTAAATCCAGTTCTTCCTCAAGCTAGTCATTCACCATTATTATTATATCTTCAGAAGGCTTTAAATCAATTTCCCGATATATTTCAACACCAACATAAATATTATAATCTGAGCAACAATGCCAGTGTTTCAGCATGTTATGGTATAGTAGTAAAGGTAACCTCCAAAATGAGAGTCAAAAGATACTGGCGCGTTACTGGAGATTCACTCTGTCATTAACAATTGGTCTAGTTCATCCCCCAGAGCAACACAGCTTATGTTTGCAGTCTTTGACACTGTCAAGTTACAGACATAGGGATTAGTCTTAGCAATATATATGGTTTTGTTCTTTCAGATAATTGAGCCAAAGTCATCTCCTGCTCTCAGCCTCTCTCAGGGAACCAATGTAATAGATTTCCTTTGTTGCGTAACATTTATTCATTCCTTTACTCTCAGCTACCATTCATCTTTCTGTCTCTTTATTATTGAATTTGACCCAAACTTTTCCACCTTTGCAAGGGATGTTAGGTTCAGCCACTGTGCTAGTCCAGTTTGCCAGAAGCAATATTGGTCTAGCAAATGCTTCCCCCTCACACCACTCCCAACCATATAGGGAATAATCATATAAGTACAGAACCCATGGGCTACCTTAACCACTAGGTTACAGTACAGCTGCATTCGCTGTCAACCTCAATTGCCAGATGAGGTGAAACTACAGTCTATCACATTAGTATTAGGCCCTTAGGATCTAAACATTTAAAAGTACAGTTACAATTTCTTATTTAGGGATCATCCCTGCTTAAGTTTCAGTTGAAGCCTTGGTCCTGGGACCACTGCATCAGGTAGGGAAAAGCAGAAAGTTGAGATAATATGGGAGGAAATTGTATAATTGAAACTGTATCTACTCTCACCTCTTCTCCAGATTCTTCTGAAAAGTGAAGGAATCTATCTAGTGGAGACCTTCCTTGGCCCTCCTCATGTTGATCATGAGCACACAGTTGTGAAGATATTTAAGTTAGTCCTTCATACTTCTATTTCCTCTGGTTTTAGACAAAAAATGTTTCAATTACCTGTTCCAATTCTCTATCAAACCGCTACTTTGAGGATATCTCTTTGCTCATTGTTGGACATTAAGGGTCGTAGTTATGGACTGAATTTTGTCTCTCTTAAATTCATATGTAGAAGCTCTAACATCTAGGGTGACTGTATTTGGAAATAGAGCCATTAATAGAGATATTTAGCGTTAAATAAGGTAGGGCTTTAATCTAACAGGACTGATGTCCTTATAAAAAGAGGAAGAGACCCCAGGAATGTGAGTGCACAGAGAAAATGCCATAAGAGGGCACAGTGAGAGGTGGCCACTGGGAAGCCAAGGAAAGAGTCCTCACCAGAATCCAACTCTTCCAGCATCCTTTATCTTGGACTTCCAGCTTCCAGAACTGTGGGAAAATAAGTCTCAGTTGTTGAAACCACCCAGTCTGTGGTATTCGGTTATGGCATCTGGGCAGATTAATAAAGTTGTGGAATGTAACTTGGTGGTTCAAATTGGTGTAATGTCGGCCAGATATGGTGGCTCACGCCTGTAATCCTGGCACTCTGGGAGGTTAAGGTGGGTGGATAGCTTGAGCTCAGAAGTTGGAGACCAGCCTGAGCAAAAGCGCGACCCATCTCTACTAAAAATAGAAAAAAGAAAATTGAAGCAGGAGGATCACTTGAGCCCAAGAGTTACAGGTTGCTGTGATCTATGATGCCACAGCACTCTACCCAGGGCGACAGCTTGAGACTCTGTCTCAAAAAACAAAACTAAACAGCAGTGGCACCTGTAGCTCAGTGGGTAGGGTGCCGGCCACATACACCCAGATTGGTGGGGTTGAACCTGGTCTGGGCCTGCCAAACAACAACTACAACTGCAACAAAAAAATAGCTGGGCTTTGTGGCAGGCGCCTGTAGTCCCAGCTACTTGGGAGGCTGAGGCAAGAGAATAGCTTAAGTCCCAAAGAGTTTGAGGTTGCTGTGAGCTGTGATGGCGTGGCACTCTACTAAGGGTGACATACTGAGACTCTATCTTAAAAACAAAACAAACAGGGCAGCGCCTGTGGCTCAAAGGAGTAGGGCGCCAGCCCCATATGCCGGAGGTGGCAGGTTCAAACCCATCCCCGGCTAAAAACTGCAAAAAACAAACAAACAAACAAAACACCACACCTAATTGGTATAATGTCTTCTGGTCTTTTTATAGTACTCTAACTATGTACTACTACCAGGGATCCGTAGCTCAGTCCAAACTGTCTATTCCTGTCAGGACCCATTTGTAGCCTCTCCAAATTTGCTGAAAAACACTAATCTACACATCCAAGAAGCTCAATAAACTCCAAATAGAAAAAAATGCAGAGACCCACACCCAAACATATCATAGTAAAAATTCTGAAAAGCAAATACAAAGAGAAAATCTTGAAAGCAAGAAGATAGAACTGTCTCATCATATAGAAGAAAACACTAATAACACTAACAACTGATTCATCTTCCAAAACAATGAAGGCCAGAAAGCAGGGAGATGACACATTCCAAGTGCTGAAAGGAAAAAAAAGGTCAACCAGCAAAACTATCCTTTAAAAATGAAGGGAAAGGTTTAGCACTTGTAGCTCAGCCACTAGGGCACTAGCCACATATACCAGAGCTGGCGGGTTTGAACCCAGCCTGGGCCTGCCAAACAACAACTACAACCAAAAAATAGCCAGGCATTGTGGCAGGTGCCTTAGTCCCAGTTCCTTGGGAGGCTGAGGCAAGAGAATCGCTTAAGCCCAAGAGTTTGAGGTTACTGTGAGCTGTGACACCACAGCACTCTACTGAGGGTGACATAGTGAGACTCTGTCTCAACAAAATAAATAAATAAATAAATAAAATAAAAATGAAGGGAAAATAAATGCATTTCCAGAAAAACACTTGGCTTCTTGAATGTGTAGGTTTGTCTTTCGCCAAATCAGGAAGTTAGCAGAAATTGTTTCTTTGAGTAATTTTTCAGTCATGCTTTCTTCTTCCTCTGCTCCAGAACTCCCTTGACTAACATATTTTGTTAAAGTCCCCTGAGTCCCTGAGGATCAATTCATTTTAAAACTTCTGTTTTCTGTCTGTTGTTCTATCGGGCAACTCCTTTATGTATTCTTTCTTCCAATTCAATGATTTCTTCATCTATTTTTTCATTAAGCCCATCTTTTGAGTCTTTTATTTTGTTTATTTTTTCAGTTCTAAATTTCCATTTGGTTTTTATTTATATCTTCCACGTCTATGCTGAGACTTTCTATGTCTTTGTTGAGACTATTTTGTCATTTGTTTCAATTATGCTCGTAATTTTTCATCAAGGCATTTTTATTATGCCTGCTTAAAATCTTTGTCAGATAATTCTGACATCTATGTCATCTTTGTCTCTGTGTGCATTGTCTTTTTCTCATTCAATTTGGTATCTTCCTAATTTTTGGTATGATAGGTGATTTTCAATTGAAAGCTGAACATTTTAGATATGAGACTCTGGTGGCTTTCAGGTGGTTCTTTCTCTCTCTCTCTCTTTTCTTTCTCTCTCTCTCTTTCTTTCTTTCTTGAGACTGCTCCAGCAGGGGAAGGAGGAGGAAGTTACAGGCCTTGTTAATACCAGAATCACCACTTGGCGGTGTTGATTACAGAGCAGGGAGGCTCTTTGCTGTTATTAGGTGGGACTGAGAGTTCCAAAGCCCAGTAGTCCTCCACTGAAATTTCCCTCACTGAAAGGGGTAGCGGTGCCTCCTTACTGCTCTCCAAATGGCCTCCAATGACACCACCCTGAGGGGAAAGGGAAAGGTTCCTTGGTATTGCCATGTGTGAGAAAGACTTCAAGCTCCCACATGGTCTCCACTGACACCATATGAGGGAGGGCTTGTCACCATCCACTGGGGACAAAGTTTCAGCTCTCTAGTCAATCTTTTATGGCACTGCCCTCACAGGGTTTTAGCATAATCTTATAGCCTATTGAGGGTGAAAATATAACATCCCCATCTGGCATTTGTTGTTGTGGAGGAGAGTTGGGCTATATTTTTTCCTGTGCTGTTTGGTTGTAGTAAAGCAGCTATTTACTAAAAGTTTACTGTCTTGCTTGGCTGCCCATTTCCTGATCCTT
The DNA here is from genome assembly GCA_963574655.1 of Perodicticus potto. Taxonomy (NCBI): domain Eukaryota; kingdom Metazoa; phylum Chordata; class Mammalia; order Primates; family Lorisidae; genus Perodicticus; species Perodicticus potto. Next base: position 11,605 of record CAUYRH010147763.1, on the reverse strand, counting down.
TGACAAGAAAGGGTAGGCTTTTGTTGGGGCATTTTGTTTTTGCCTGGATCCTTTGGTATTTACAAGTTGCCAATTTCTCCAGCATATAGTTTGGAATATATGAGGTGAAAAGAAAACTCAGAGAATTCACCACTATGTTCTTTCTTCGGACACTAGGGTCCCTAGCAAGGGCTCCCTCCTTTACTCCATCTTTCAGAGTCTTCTCAGATTTGCTTTATAAACATCATTTGCAGGGTTTTCAGTTATACACAGTGGGAGAAGTAGGAAAACATGCATCTACTTCATTTCCCCAGCAATAAAAGTCATATAAAGTTGATTTGGTTCTTTTTTTATTTATCATGTCTCTACTAACTTTGTGTTCATATAGAATATGATTATAATAACTCTTTCAATTATCCTTGTCTGGTAATTCTAACATCCGTGTCAGTTATGGGATGGTTTATTGGTGTGTTGATTATTCTCATACACGTCCTGTCCTGTTTTTCTACCTCTTTGCATGCCTAGTAATATTTGAATGAATGCCAGACTTTGCGATTTCTACCTTGTTGGATGGTGACCATTTATGTGTTCCTAGAATTTGTCTTGAATTTTATTCTGGGCCATAGTTAAGTTACTTGGAAACAGTTTGACCCTTACAGGTCTTGCTTTTATAATTTTTTTTAGGTATAGAATGCTCAGCCTAGGACTAATTATTCCCCTCTACCAAAGCAATATCTTCCTAAGTTCTCTACCTGATGTCCTGTTTTTCTAGTGATGCTGGTGAAGGCAAGCATTCCCAGTCCTGTGTGAGCATCCAGCACCATTTATTCTTATCCTTTCAGATGATTCCTTTCCTGGCCACACACACATACTGATCACTACTTTATTGAAGATTAAAGAAAGACCCTTGGCAGATCACCTAGATATTCTCTTTGAGCAGCTTTCTCCTCTCTTGTGGTGTGTTGTATGAAGTCTAGCTACTTGTTCTCCTGAGACTCTCAGCTTGGTCTCCTCAGCTCAGGAAATTCACCAGCCTTTTCTTCTGTTCCCTCTCTGTGCAATACCCTGGAAGCTCTCTCAAGGAAGTATTCTGAAGCAATTATAGGGCTCACCTAATTTGTTTCCCTTTTCTCAGGGATCACTGATATCCAGGGTCTTGAAAACCATCTTTTTCATGTATTTTGTCTGATATTTTATTCCAAGCAAGATTTTAAATCTAATCCCTGTCACTCAATCTTGGCTGAAAGAAGTCATAGGCAGGAGTTTATAAATGTGGAGATTTGTCAGGGGAGGTCATCAATTAGAGATATATCTAGGTTGGAGTGATTTTTATGAATGGGGGCTATTGCCACCTGGATTTGTTAGAGACAAAGTATGACAATGAACTTGTATCTATGAATGGGTAACTTCTATCAAGTGCTCATCAGTGTGAGATACATTGAACAGTAAGTATTTCAGAAAGAGGAGATATGTCAATGTAGGCTATCAATGAGAGCTATTCTCCAGTAGGAGAAAAATTCTGAATATGATTAACTGGGATTTTCAATGTAAAAAATTCCAATTGCTGTATTTGCAAATCAGGAGATTTTTTTTTTTTTTTTAATTGGACTGTCAATGAGAGCTATGCCCATTGGTGAGTATTTAAGAATAGAAGTTTGCCACTAGTGACCATCAGTGAAATTACACTGGGTGGAGGGAGTGTTTGTGAATATAGATCCTAGTCACTGTGAAACCACCTATCAGAGATATATTGACAAGTGTGTATATGACCGAGGAGATACACAGTAGGTGCTGTTGATGAGTGTATACCGACAGGAGGTATTTATGATGGATGTATTTCTAAACTGAGCTGGGCAATAGAAGATACACCAATAGGCAAGTATTTTAAAAATAAGGAAATTTGTTATCAACGGTCATAAAAGGGTTTTACCATTGGGTCACCATTTAAGAATACAGAGATTTTTCAATAGGGAAGCATCAATGGAGTAAGTATTTGCTATGATCTGAAAGTTTGTATCCCCTCAAATTCATAAGGAGGTAGGGACTTTGGGAGGTGAGTAGGTGATAAGGGCAAAGTCTTAATGATGCGATTAGTGCCCTTTAGAAAGAGGCCCCAGAGAGCTGCCTTCCCCTTCTATCATGTGCAGACATGGTGAGAAGTTGCCAAGAAATGGGCCCTCACTCACTGGACAACGAATCTGCTGGTGCCTTGATCTTTGGACTTCCTAGACTCCAGAACTACGAAGAATAGGTTTCTGCTGTTTATAAGCTACCTGGTTTTTGGTATTTTGTTATAGCAGCCCAAACAGACTAAGATGGTATTATAGGGGGAATTTTAAAAAGAGACATTTCTCAACAGGAATTGCAAATAAGAAATTTGCCAATAGGCCAGGTGTGGTGGTGAGTGCCCACTCAGGAGGCTGAAGCAGAAATGTTGCTTGAGCCCAGGAGTTCTGGGCTGTAGTACACTATGCAAGTTGAGGGTCTGCACTAAGTTCAGCATCAATATGGTGACCTCCTGGGAGCAGGAGACCACCGGATTGTTTGTTAATTAAGGGGTGAACCACCCCAGGTCAAAAATATAGCAAGTGAAAACTCCCATGCCGATCTGTAGTGTAATCACACCTGTGAATATCTACTGCACTACAGCCTGGGCAACACAATGAGACTCTGTCTTTATAAGAAAAAACTAGTTAAAAAAATATGTAAGGCCTCATGTGGTGGCTCATGCCTGTAATCCTAGCACTCTGGGAGGCCAAGATGGAAGGATTGCTTGATCTTAAGAGTTTGAGACCAGCCTGAGTGAGACTGAGACCTCACCCCTACTAAAAATAGAAAAATTAGCTAGGCGTTGTGGCAGGTACCTGTAGTCTCAGCTACTTTGGAAGCTGAGGCAGGAGGATCACTTCAGCCTAGGACTTTGAAGTTGCTATAAGCTATAATGATGCCACTGCACTCTCCCCAGTGCAAGAGAACAAGACTCTGTTTCAAAAAAGAACATGCCAATGGGTGTTTATGAATAAGATTTATCAATGGGGGGGGGTGTGCCTGTAACTCATTGAGTAGGGCGCCAGCCCCATATACTGAGGGTGGCGGGTTCAAACCCGGCCCCAGCCAAACAGCAACAAAAAAAATTAGCTGGGCATTATTGTGGGCGCCTGTGGTCCCAGCTACTCAGGAGGCTGAGGTAAGAGAATTGCCTAAGCCCAAGAGCTGGAGGTTGCTGTGAGCTGTGATGCCACAGCACTCTACCGAGGGTGACAAAGTGAGACTCTGTCTCTTAAAAAAAAAAAAAAGAGTTTTCAATGGGAGACCCTACAGGTGACATGTCAATGGTGTTTATTTCTAAATGGGGAGATTTGTCAAGAAGGGTCATATATAAAAATTTTTTTTGTTTTTTTTTTTGTTTTTGAGACAGAGTTTCACTTTGTTGCCCTTGGTAGAGTGCCGTGGCGTTACAGCTCACAGCAACCTCCAGCTCTTGGGCTTAGGCGATTCTCTTGCCTCAGCCTCCTGAGTAGCTGGGACCACAGGGATCCATCACAACGTCCGGCTACTTTTTTGTTGCAGTTTGGTGGGGGCTGGGTTTGAACCCTCTAACCTTGGTATATGGGGCCAGCACCCTACTCACTGAGCCACAGACGCTGCCCAAGAAGGGTCATAAATAGAATGTTTTGATGGGTATTTTTAAATAGGGTGTTCTCCCCCAACAGGTTCATGAATAAAAGATTTGCTAACAAGTAGGTATCTATGAAAAGAGAGATTTGCCAATGGAGGTCCTCAATGGGGACATGTCAGCGGGATAGTCACCAAAAAGGAGATAGCGGAAAAATGGCTACAGTAGGCAGAATTCTAAAAATGACTCTCCAATATCTGTTACCCTCACATAAACTCTTTGAATGTAGGTAGAAGCTGTGCTATGATGGGCTATTACTCTGTGATTATATTACCTTATGTAGTGAAAAGGATCATGCAGATATAATTAAGGTTACTAATCAGTTGACCTTAAAATAAGGTGATTTTGGGGGCGAGCCTAATTTAAGCACATGAGTCCTTCAAGAAAGCAATTTTCTCCGGCTGGTGCAGAACAGGAAGTCAGAGAGATTGGAAGCACAAGAAGCATTTGACACATCCCAGTTGGCTTTGAAAATGAGGAGGCCCGTGTGGTGAGGAATGCAGTTGACCTCTAGGAGCAGAAAGCAGCCAATGGCTGACAGCCAGGAAGAAAATGGAGGCCTCAGTCTTACAACCACAAAGAACTGAATTCTGCTAATAACCTAAATTAGGTTAAAAGTGGCTTCTTCCCAAGAACCTCCAGATAAGAGCCCAGTGTAGCCAACACTTTGACTTTGACCTTGTGAGACCATGAAGCAGAGAATCCAGCCAACCCTGCCTGGACTTCTGATCTACAGAACTGTGAGATATAATAAATGGATATTGTTTTAAGCTGCTAAATTTGTCATAATTTGCTATACAGCAATAGAAAACTAATATAGTAGTATTTGCCAGTTGAGCACTTGTGAAAAAAGGACACATGCCACACTGAAGAGAGGGGACTTTTCAAAGGAATTATTTACTAAAGGCTGGGGGATTTGTCATGTGTAGTCTTAACAACAGCAGAGACTTCTAAACCTGGGGATTTCTCTAGCGAGGAATGCATAGTGGGGAACCGTTATGGGTTGAATTGTGCCCCCTCTAAAGATGTGTTGAACTCCTAAATCTCGGTACTTTAGGATGTGACTCTACTTGGAAATAAGAACAGGGAAGTATTGGTATTAGTTAGTGAGGAGATTTGCACACTAGAAATTAGTGTACATACATCACGATAAGGAAAACACTACAAATGAGCACATTGTATTTGTGACATCTTTGGGAGAGATTGTCAGAATGTGTTAAAGTTGTCAAGTGCATGAAATTATCGCTACTAATATAATACACTATTTCCAATATTGTAAATATCATTCCTAATATTCAATATTTACAATATTGCAAATATTACTGATAAAATGTATGTATGTGTAATTTGTTATAAATTATATTTACTATTATAGGCAGTCCCTGCATTATGAACAAGATACGCTCTGTAGGTTTGTTTTTAAGTTGAATTCATATGTAAGTTGGAACAGATACATCTACCCGTTACCTGTAATAGCCTCTGTTTATAAGTGTGAGTCGTACATAGGTCATGTGTTTGTAACTCAGGGACTTACTGTAATAGACTCCATTCTTAAGTGTGAGTTGTAGATAAGTCAGATATAACCCGGGGACTGCTTGTACTAATAATAACTGATCCTTACAGAGGGCTGGCTATGTGCCTAGCACTATTCTAAGCACTTTCCATATATGACTTCCTTATCACTGTGAGTTAGGCATTATTTTTATCCCTGTTTTACAGATGCAGAAACTAAGGCATAGAGGGATAATATAATTTCCTAAGGACACATAATTAGGACAAAGTAAGGGCAAGACTACCTCCCAAATTTTAAGCAGGCACTAAATAAAATTTTTTCTAAAAATAACATTACAAGGGCAGGGTGCAGTGGCTTACCCCTGTTATCCTAGCACTCTGGGAAATTGAGGCAGGTAGAATGCCTGAGCTCAGGAGTTCAAGAGTGGTCTAAGCAAGAGCCAAGACCCCATCTCTACTAAAAACAGAAAAAAATATTAGCTAGGTGTAGTGCACCTATAGTCCCAGCTACTTGGGAGGCTGAAGCAAGAGGATCGTTTGAGCCCAAGAGTTTGAGGTTGCTGTGAGCTATGATGCTATGGCACTCTACCCAGGGCAACAGAGTGAGACTCTGTCTCAAAACAACAACAACAACAAACATTACAAGGACTCAATTTTTAAAAATACTGACCTACTTCAAATCTTTATTTTTATAACTTTTTTCTTTTTTATAGAGCTTTATTTATATGTATTATAATTCACATACGTACAACAAAATTACCTATTTAACATGACAAATTAGCTTTAGTACATTCACAGAGTTGTGCAACCATCACAGTAGAATTTTAGAATATTTTCATTGTCCCCCAGAGACCCTATAGCAGTCACTCTCCGTTTCTCCGACCTCCCCCTACCCTAGTTGTAGACAACCACTAGTTTACCTTCTGTCTCCACAGTTTTGCTACTTCTGGACATTTAACACAAATGGAATCAGATGTGGTTCTCTGACTGGCTTCTTTCATTTAACATGTTTTCCAAGTTCATCCACATTGCAGCATATATCAGTATATCCTTTCTTTGTCTTATGGATTAATACTTCATTTTACAGATATACTACATTTTGTTTATCCATTCATCAAATGATAGACATTTAGATTGCTTCCACTTTTTGGCTATTATAAATAATAGTGTTGTGAACATCCGTGTACAAATGTTTATGTGGACATATGTTGTCATTTCTGTCAGGTAGATAGCAAGAATGGCATTGCTGAGTCACATGGTGCCTTTGTGTTTAACAGTTTGAGAAACTGCCAAACTGTTTTCCAAAATGGCTGTACCATTTTAAATTCCACCATCAAAAGGGTTCCAATTAATCCACATCCTCTCCAACACTTCTTACTGTCTCTCTTTTGGATTCTAGCCATCCTAGTGGGTCTGAAGTAGTATCTTGGGATTTTGATTTCCATTTCCTTGATGGCTAATGGTGTTAAACAGCTTTTCATGTGCTTATTGGGTGTCTATGTATGTCTGGAGAAATGTCTACTCAGATCCTTTGCCATTTTTTAGTTGGGTTACTTATGTTTACTTATTGAAGTGCAAGAGTTCTTTATGTGTGCTTTCATATCTATGAAACTATTAAGGGGTAGGATTTGAATACAGATCTGGCTCCAGCATTTATGGTCTTAACCATTACATTACACTGCCTGCCTAGAAGTTAAGTCATGTTAGTAATACTGCACATTAAGTTATTATCATGGAGGTTTTGAATGAAAAATGCCAAAGGGACAAAGACATCCCATAATCACCCTCCAAGACCTCTAGAGAATTCTGGGTAGGAACTATAATTCCCCTTTTTAGGGTGAATGACTGAGGCTCAGGCAAGGAAAGGGCTGGCCCTTAGGTTACCAATGACTTGGGCCCCATGCTGTTCACATGGCTGTGATCCTCATATGCTTCCTCTTCAAGACCCCCTTTGCAGTTCCTCTTGGTGTTTAATGCCCCCGGCCACTCGTGGGTTGAGAAACAGTTGGAGAGGCTAGGTAATAGGTGGAAGGAAATCTGAACATACCCAGAATTGAGACAACAACTGGGAGGGTAAGTAACCTTACTCTATTAGGAAGCCACTAGAAGCAGGAATAGTCTGTGGTTCCAGGCAATAGCCCAGAGCTGAGAAAACATCCCAGGACACTAGAAAATAGCCACAGGGACTTGGAAACCATCTTGCACTCAAAACAGCCAGACAGGATAGAGACGAGTCCTTGTAGCTAGGGGACAGAGACTCTGGAAGAGCCAAATGGAAAAGGAAACTGTCCCTAAATGTCATGTAACAGTGAGAAATACATAGGCAACACCCAATCTGTAGGGCTGAGGAAATAGCCAGAGAAACAAGGAAACAGCTGGAGGCACACAGGGACAGTGTCTGGACTTGAGGAACAGTGGAACTGTTAAATATCTGGAGAGATTGTGAACAGTTCTTGTATTTGGAAGATAGTCAACAAATAGGGGTCAAGACTCAACAGGCAAAAATACCAAAGAACAGCCTCTAAAGCTCAGTGAACAATTAGAAAAATAAGAAAACAGCCTGAAGGACTGGAGAGCCAGCAGAGTTGAAGGAACCATTGCAGGGATTCAAAGAATAGCCAACAAACCAGCATACAGTGATTGGGGAACAATGGTCCCCATATAGGGTCATCAGAAACTGTGCAGTGTCATCAGAGATGAAAACCACTATACTGATGACTAACAAGGATTCAATAGACCCGGCATTGGGAGCTAATACAGCATCAGCAGACATGGTTATGGGAACTCTTGGGGTCAAAGAAGCTGTACTGACGGCTAATACAGGATCATCTGAAACTATGATGGCCTTTCATGAGGGGTAGGCTCTAGTGAAGCCCAGGCATTATGCTGAGGCTCATGATGTCAGTACAGTGTGCTAGAGGACAATGAAGCATCCGCATAACAGGGATGGTGGTGAGTGAATGAGCTGACACTGTGACAGAGACAAGACCACTTCAGTGGTGGTGAATGACTAATCAACAAAGAGGGATTAAGGGGTAATGTGGGTTAAGTAGACACTAGGCTGGCTTTTCATGAAGATCAAGAATACTGTACTTGTGACCAAGATTTGCAGACACAGAGATGACACTAATACAGGGTGAGCAGATACTGCAGTTGAGAAACAGGCAAAGACTCCATTCTTGTGGCTATCTGCCAGCAGTCACAATGTTGAATCTAATGTAAGGTTAGCATACACCATGATGGGCTTCAATACAGGGCCACATGCATTGTGCCAAGACATCACTTCATTCAAAGATATTATATTCATAGCTAATGGGGGGGTGGTCAACAGGTACAGTGATGATGGTGAATGCAGGGTCAGCAAACACTGTGGTTGGGTCTCATAAGGGCCAAAGACATTGTACTTGTGGCTGATGGGTGACTATAAAGGTGACGCTAATGTGGAATAAGCAGATACTGTGCTGCTAGGAGCTCATGAAGGTTAAAGTCCCCGCTCTTGTGACTGCTTGGGGATCACCAGAATGATGGTAGCTAAGGGATGGTCAGGAAATACATTGCTGGGGCCTCGTGGGCATTGAAGAAACTATAATGTTGGCTAATGGAGAATCAACAGATACAGTGATGTGGGCTACTGTGGGTCTACTCAGCAGACTCTACTGAGGCCTTGAAGGGCTGACACAGTACTAATAGTTAATGGGGAGATTCAGCAGACACACTGATTGGACCATAGTAAGGAAAAAAACGTAGGCATACTCTGTGCTGGTGGCAAATAAATCAGAAGTCATTAATGTATGGTCAGCAGATAAACACTGAAGGTCTGTAATGCATGGTCAGAAGACACAATGATGGGGGCTATTTTACGGAAAGCAGAAACCACTGGGTCCTCAAGGTTATAAAACTTGCAACCTGAGTGGCACCTGTAGCTCAGTGGGTAGGGAGTTGGCCACATACACTGAGGCTGGCAGGTTCAAACCCAGCACAGGCCAGCTAAACAACAATGACAACTGCAACAAAAAATAGCCAGGTGTTGTGGTGGGCGGCTGTAGTTTCAGCTACTTGGGAGTCTGAGGCAAGAGAATTGCTTAAGCCCAAGAGTTTGAGGTTGCTATGAGCTGTGACACCACAGCACTCTACCCAGGGCAACAGCTTGAGACTCTGTTTAAAAAAAAAAAAAAAAAATAATAATCAAAAGCCCCAAACTTGCAACCTGGTAAATGGGGTATCAGAAACAGCAACACAATCGTGTTGTAAACCTCCAATATACAACATTACATTTATTTATAAATAAAATAAAAGGCCGGGCAGGGTGGCTCATGCCTGTAATCCTAGCACTCTGGGAGGCCAAGGTGGGTAGATTGCCTGAACTTAGGGGTTCCAGACAGGCCTGAGACAGAATGAGACTCTGTCTCTAAAAATAGCCAGGTGTGGTGGCGGGTGCCTGTAGTCCCAGCTACTGGGGAGGCTGAGGCAAGAGTAGCTTAATAACTGTCACATCGCCTAAACCCTATAAAGGTTTACACTCAACACGGAAACAATAAAAATGTCTTTCACTAGGGGAATGGAGTGATAAATAAATAAACCAGATCTATATTTATCAACATGGATAGATCTTGGAAAGGTAACACTAGATGAAAAAGGCAAGCTGTAGAACTTTAAGTACAGTGTGATCCCATTTATGCCAAGTTTTTAAAAGACAAAATAGTTTTATATTACAGTTAAGGTTTTCTTTTTAATATGTAGAATTTTAATCTACCAAAAAATTTCATGGGAGATTAAAATTCTAAATAAAAATAGAAAACCTTAATTGTAGAGGAAAAGTATAGTAGAATATTATCACCTTGAAACTGATAATACTAAACAAAACAACAGCAGAAGAAAAGAGATGACAAAATTAAAGAACTAGCCATAGGCTCAGCACCTGTAGCTCAAGTGGCTAGGGCGCCAGCTGCATACACTGGAGCTGGTGAGTTAGAATCCAGCCTGGGCCCACCAAACAACAATGACAACTACAACCAAAAAAATAGCTGGGTGTTGTAGTGGGCACCTGTAGTCCCTGCTACTTGGGAGACTGAGGCAAGAGAATCTCTTGAGCCCAAGAGTTTGAGATTGCTGTGAGCTGTGATGCCATGGCACTTTACCCAGGGTAACAGCTTGAGACTCTGTCTCAAAAGAAAACAAACAAACAAACAAACAAACAAAAACAACTAGCCACAGTTCAAGAGAAGATAGGTACAGTACAGATGACTGAAAATAAGGATTTTTATATTCTTGCATATTAAAAACAACAACATTCAAACCAAAAGGAAAAGATGACTAGCCTATTAAAAACAATGAGCAGGCTGGAGTGGTGGCTCATGCTTGTAATCCTAGAATGTTGGGAGGCTGAAGTGGGCTGAAGACCAGCCTGAGCAAGAGTAAGACCTTGTCTCTACTAAAAGCAGAAGAACTAGCTGGGCATAGTGGTGTATGCCTGTAGTCTCAGCTACTCAGGAAGCTGAGGCAAGAGGATTGTTCAAGCCCAAGAGCTTGAGGTTGGTATGAGCTAGAATGACATGGCACTCTACCCAGAGCAACAGAGTGAGACTCTGCCCCCCCACCAAAAAAATTAACAATGAGTAAAGGGTACATATGAACAGTCAGTGCACAGAAAAAAAAAAAAAAGAAAAGAAACCAAATGGCCAATCAACGTATAAGATGCGGGTGGTGCCTGTGGCTCAAAGGAGAAGAGTGCCAGCCCTACCCATTTACCAGATATGTTGGGTTCAAATCCAGCCCCAGCCCCAAACTGCAAAAAACCCAAAAAACAAAACAAAAAATATATAAGATGCTCAATCTCATCAATAATTAGGGAAATCCAAATGAAAACAACACTGAGCTCTGCCCTAAGGAGACTATGACATATTCTAGCACAAAAGTAGGTGTCAAATTGTTGCAGGCACACTCTGTGTGCCCTGGTGATCAGTGTCCCAAAGACCCTGATACAGTGGCTAGGGGTGTCTTTAGGGAGAGGCTTTTTCCATGGTACAAGGCAAAGGCCGACCTATGTGAGTTCTTTGATGTTCTGTGAGGTGTGCTTTCCGGTAAAAAGCTTTCCCACATTGTTGACATTCAAAGGGTCTCTCTCCTGTGTGAATTCGCTGATGTTCAATGAGGCGTACTTTCACATAGAAAGCATTTCCACATTCACTACATTCATAAGGTTTGTCTCCTGTATGAGTTCTCTGGTGTTGACTGAGGGATTTTTTCATACTGAAAATTTTCCCACATTCACTACATTCATAGGGTTTCTCTCCTGAATGCATTCTCTGATGTTCAATGAGGCGTGCTTTCACATAGAAGGCATTACCACACTCGTTACATTCATAAGGTTTCTCTCCAGTGTGAATTCTCTGATGGATCCCAAGAGATGAATGCACCCTGAAAGATTTCCCACATTCA
>CAUYRH010147761.1:0-30440 GCA_963574655.1 Perodicticus potto | reverse complement strand
ATTTGTTTTTTTTATTGTCTTTATTATTACATCATAGCTGTGTACAATAGTGCAATCAAGGGGTACAATGTGCTGGTTTCATACACAATCTTAACTATTTTCATCAAACTGATTAACATAGCCTTCCTGGCATTTTCTCAGTTATTGTATGAAGACATTTGTATTCTGCATTTAAAATAAGGTTCGCCTGTACCCTTCTAAGATGCACCGTAGGTGTGGCCCCACCAATTACCCTCCCTCCACCCCAACCTCACCCCTACCCTCCCTTGCATTTGAAGGGGTTTAAGGATAGGCCTATTTGCTGAGATAGGGCTGGAAGCATTCAGGGTTGGCAGTGTAGGGAAACAGTGACCACGCCTCGGATGAAGGGGTCATGGAGGGAGGAGTGTTAGAGAAACCCAGGGAGAACCAAACCCTGAGAGGACAGGAGGGCCCGGGATAGAGAGGTGGCCACTACCAGAACAGCAGGGAACGAGCAGGGCGAGGTGAGGCTGACCGCTCTCTCCTCTCGGCCTCCAGTGCCACTGACCAGACTCAGCAGGACAACAGGGTTCCAAGGAGCCAGGAGCAGCCTCACTGGGCACAGAGCAGGCCTGAGCAGGTGAAGCCTGGATACCGAGAGACTGTCAGAGAAGACCTGCTCATAGGAGATGCAGAGGGTGGCATTTAGAGGGAAAATGGGGTCACCAAGGAGGACTTGGGTGGACATGCAGTGAAATATGACGCTTAGGCACATACCTGGATTTGAAACCCAGCCAAGCAACTTCTGACCCATGCAAATAGGCTGGTGGTTTCATTTATTTGAGCCTGTTTCTTTTTCTCTGAAAAGGGGTACCGAAATCAGTACTCCACCAGTATCAACAGGCCTGTGCTGGGGCATTTTGTGTGCTGAGCATATGGGGAGAGCTACATGCACACAGTTACTGCGACATGGTCATTATTCTACGCCAAGCGCCAGGCAAATAATGAGAAAACTTGGTCTTGGCCTCAGGAAATAGGCTCCTTTAACATTGAGGTACTACAGAATTCCGAATGTTCTCCTAGTCCAGACACCAAGATAGGGGTGGTTCAGGGAAGGTTTCTGTGGCTAGAATGCTGTGCATGAGGTCCCCATTACAGAGAAGAGCCAGTCAATGACCACCAGTCATTGGAGGCAACAAAGCCCTGAAGGGCAGCCAGCCGAAAGCCCTTTGTTTTTGCAGATAGGAAAACTGAGTCTAAGAGGGCTGAAGAGATTTGCCCATGCCTGTGCCTCTAGTCAGTGGCAGAGCCAAGATCTTTTTTGAAACTGACCCCTCTGACCTCCCGCTCTGAACCCAGGCAGCAGTGTTTTGTGCCAAGCGTCAGGGGGCCATACCATGGGCCAAAGGAAGAAGGAAATCGGTGACAGCAGTGACAATTGCCAGTCACCGAGCCTCACCTGTGTCAGACTCCCCGAGAAGAAATTCACACGCCAAGTCTTATTACCCTCAGAATCACCCTCCCAGGACTCCTGGCTGGGGGTAGATGGGTGGGAATAGGACTTTACGTGTTTTTCTAAAGAGAAAAGTAAGGATCAGAGCAGTAGCATGGCAGGCTCACGTTATGGAAATATAATGAAAACAAAATCTTCTCCCAAACCCAAATCCTCTCCACAAAGGTGGAAGAGAAAGAAAACAGATTTATTATTGAATGTGATCCACAGTGCAGGCAATCTCCTGAGACATTGCAAAGATAGAAACAAGCCTCACCTTTTTATATAGCCAAGTATGTGCAACCCTTTATGTACAAGTTAAGCGAGAAAAGCAGAGTGTGTAATAGTGCACATAATATGGTCCACTTCACTTAATGAAAAACTTCACATAATATGAATGTGTTTATAAATGCGTAGAATATCTCAGGAAGAGCACAAGAGAAATATCAGCTATACTAGCATCCAGGGAGGGGAGCTGGGTATCTGGTCAACATGGAAGGAGGGAGACAGTGACAAACCCACACTCTTTTGTACAAGATGTGTATTTTACCTATGCAGAAAAAACAGGCAGAGTAAAATGTTTTAGGACCTTTAGACCTCTGTGGGATATCAGGCAGATTTGCATCTCAGAAAAATCTTAAGTCGTAACTTCCAATTCAGTTGGAATTCAGACCTGATTACTTCTTAGCCATGTTTACCTAAGCTTCCTAAGCCTCATCTTCTTTATGTACAGGGTAGTGATAATTAGAATATTTAAAGTGTCTTCCAGAAAGTGAGGGATTAGTAAATGGCACCAATTATTATTATAATAACCAGGGAACGTCCCTGCTCAAGGCAATTACATCATAGAGGACAACTTCTCCACCTGCTCTGGAATCTGCCATTGCTGGCGATGCTGCGGGCCTTTTCTTGGTCTCTGATGTACATTTACTGTCTCTCCAGCCTTCCTTCCCCACCTCCTCTGTCCTCTAACCCCCCTGTCATATCTTCCAATCCATTTTTCACTTGACCACAGCTTGGGCATTCTTTGGGCCCTTCTGTGGCTTCGCAGGTGCCCCGAGGCCAGGCCTCTGTCTTCCCCAGCACAGCTCTGGTGTCCAGTCTGTGCTCTGGGCAAAGCAGAACGCACCAAGGTGGCTCAGCCCAAGCACAGCAGAGTGAGCAGTCAGTACCAGGCAATGAGTTACCAGCGATCCTGCAGGAGGCATTCCTGCCTGGGTGGAACAACTACCTTATCTGTCCTTTCCCTCCCAGTCTTACTTCTAGAATCACCTGCACATTCTCCCCCACATTCTCCTTAGTTCCTTCCAATCTCACTTCTACCCATTCCTGAAAATCCCTGCAGGGCTCCTAGCCTTGGCTCCCTGTACTCTTCTACCCTCAATGCATGCCCCTGAGAATTACCCTGACCAGCAGGACCCCATTATGATGCCACCTAGCTGGACCTGCACACAGATTAAGGGCAAGCCATAGCTCCACCCCATCCCAGCCGTGACCTCTTAGTAGCTTATTTTTTACTATTAGACACCATACTACATTTCTTCATCGGGAGAGTTTTAAGAGCAAATGAGATCATACCTAGAAAGTGTTTCACATGGGGTGTTGGGTACGTTTGCTATTATTGCTACATGCAGCATCTCAGTTAAAAATGAAAACCACACAATGGGGAAAGTCCTATTATTATCCCCACTTTGGAGATGATGAAACTGAGGCTTAGAGAAGTTAAGCAATGTACCTACCCACAGTTGAAGTGTGTGACACTGGGACACAAACTCGCTCTCTATTATCTCGCCTAACCACCTGTTCTGGGCATAAGTCCAATAAAGTGTTCACCTCCTGGAGTGGTCGGGAGGATCTCACCAGGAGAAGTGTCTGGCACAGAGTAAGTGCTCAACAAAGGCCAGCGCTCTTCCTCCCTGGGGCACCCCAAAGAAGGCATTCACTAAGTGTCCTCTGGATGGAGAGAGGGGTGAAGGGATGGACAAGGTACAAACCCCTGAGCTAATGAGGAGGTTAACACACTTTCTTCCATGCATGTAGGAGAATTCCGCACGATGTCCAGAAAGCTAGCGCCATCCTGCTGCTCCCTACCTACCCCAAGTTTCGTTACTCCTATTGTTTCCTCTTTGGGGAAGAGGATAACCCTGATTGTCCATTGTAGCCCTGTCTAGAGAAAACAAACAGTTAAGATAAAAGGACTCTGAAAATTGCAGAACACCTACTCCCTCAGGGGTAACGCCCCTGCTGTAGCCCCAGCGCACCTTGAAAATATTGGCTCCAAAGGTCAGGCTGTGGGGTAAAGGGCAGGGAAGCCAGAGGGAGTGAAGAAAGGCAGGGGCCGGAAGGGTGGGTGCAGTGGGTGCAAACCCCAGACAAGGGGGCAGCTTGCAGCTGGTAATTTCAGGATCTACTCGCTCACCTGGCAAAGTGAACACACTCATCACTGAGTCCCAGGTCGGCTCAGGGAGCTCCTGTGTCCTCAGTGGACAGAGCTCACACCACTGGCTGCAGCCACACACTGGCTATAAGAGGTCATCTCCCAGCATAACCTCCTTCACAACAGCAGCAACAAGCTTGGGATTGAAACAAGGGGGGCAAAAATTCCATTCCCTCAACCCACTTTGTGTTCTGAAAGAACAGGAGTTCCGGAACCAAACTCCAGCAGGAGGAAGCTTATTGAATGTTTGTCCCCAGGAAAAGGAGGAAGCCACCCAGATCTTAAAGGATCTGAGTCTGCCACTTGTCATAAATACATACAAAAGTGGCTTCTGTGTACAACTGAAGTCATAAGACCAAAAGGAGGATGCGCAGAAACAATGATTCAGCCCACAAGCATTTATTGATCCCAAAGAAAGAGAGAAATGAGCTGGATACCCATTTTCTGTGTGTGGTCTTTCTGAGCCATCACAGTAGTCCTGGGAAGAAAGAATCATTGTCTACTTTTATTGATAAGGAAACCGAGTCTCACCAAGGTTAGGTGACATAACAAAATCAGAGCACCAGCAAATGATAGAGCTGGGATTTCCAAATTTGCTCAGCTGAAAACACCAGCATCTTTGCTCTGTACTGCACTGAATGCAGCATATCCAGCCCTGTCTGGGGCACCTTGGGGGATGATGAAATGAAATGACCTTGGAATAAAAATTTGCAGGCTGGATTTATATTCATGTGTGAGTATAAACAGGGAGAAGGCACAGAAAAGCCAAAGTCTGCATATTTCTCCTGGAAGTGCTGGGAGGATGTTATGGGTCATAAAACATTTATGCCTTTGCAGTTGCAGCATTTATGACAACAAGAAATGAATATCTCTTCCTGTTTATGAATAGATAGAGAGAGTGACTATAGCACATGGGAGGAAAGGCTAAGTGGATCATTAGTTAAAATACACTCAAGGGATTTTACTGGGGAAATGCCAGCAAATCTCAAAGATTATCTTACTCCAGACTTGTTTGTCTAGCATCTCAGGTAATGTTTATGGAGCTCCTAATGTGTGCCAGGGTCTGTATTTAGTCTAAAGATTCAGATCGCAAGTCCTCTGTTCACTCTTTGGCCTTGGACAGTTGCTTAACCTCTTAAGGGCTCCACTATAAGGCTCACGCAGATGATTAAAAAAAGTGATCCTGACCCCTTCTTTCAAAGGAGCTGGAGTATTATTATAGATAAGGAACACACACAAATGCCCAATAGAGGGCCTGGCACCTGGGGGGCTTTCAACTAAATCTCAGTCTCCTCTTTCTCACCGTTCCTTCTGCTGCCTAATTAGAATTAGAATAATTCCCGAAATGCCTATGATAACAGATCACGGTCAGTTCAAGTCAAGGATTACCAATCAACATACAAAATAAAATAAGATAAATAAAATGAGAGTGAAAATTCTCTGACTTATAGGAACTAAGGGAAGTAGAAGAACCCCAGCTTGTTTAATTAGGACGGCAACAGGCATCTCACTCTCCCACTGAGATAATGCCCATGGATATTTGCCTTTTCAGACTCTGGCTACTGACTAAGTCTTGCAACTTTTGACAAATATTTCTAGAGCCATAACTATGATCCATGCAGAGCCGGATGAAGAATTTTAGAGGCCCTTGTACTAAAAGATCATGACTACCTACCTCTATGTAATTCAAATTTTAAAAACCATGAGCAAAAAGATCTCTTTCCTAGATGTTTAGATTGCAAAACTTTGGATGAATTTGTAGCATCTGAACTTGACCCTATCTTCTGCTCTCTTTTCTTCTTCTGTCTTCCTGGGCCTAAAAACGTGCACATTCTCCCAATGAGATAATCTGGCAAAAGTGCCTGGCACGTCCAAGGCACTGAGAATACAGTGGTGAGTAAGACAGGCAGACTAGGTCCC
The DNA here is from genome assembly GCA_963574655.1 of Perodicticus potto. Lineage (NCBI taxonomy): Eukaryota > Metazoa > Chordata > Mammalia > Primates > Lorisidae > Perodicticus > Perodicticus potto. The sequence goes on along the minus strand of CAUYRH010147761.1, from coordinate 24,630 downwards.
CACCTGTAGGGAGCTTGAATTCCACTAGAGAGAGAAAATTGTTAAGTACACAAATAATAAAATTAGATGCTGGTTCTCAGCCAGTGGTTTGAAACTGGAGTAAATCTCATTCGTTAGATGTGGTCTTGGGCCCCACATCTATTCAGAATTAGAGGCTAATGTTGCAGTAACCAGCACCCTCAGGAGTCACTGTCTTGTTAGTACCCCAGAATAACCCAGAGGTAATGGCATTGAGGGAAGGATAGAACACAGTTAGACAGTGTACCGGCCTGGTGTTGCCAGCAACCATCTTGAGATCAAACATTGGGACAGCTTCAATGCAGACACCTTTTCCCAAATAAGCTACTATTTCATCCTCTCAAATCTCCTCATTCATTCCAGCTTCCTGTTAAAATAATCTTCCTCCCATGAAAGATAGTCATTATTAACAGAAGCAGAAACAATAGGCTTAGACGTTGTTCTTAAAGAGAAAAGCTCAACTGATGTTCTTGTGGACTCTTGGAATGCTTGTATCTCAATACCTGGCAACTGGCCCTGTCACCACTCCCCGATGTTTCATGGCTTCTGCACCACTAAAATACATACACATCCATACATGAAAATAAAATGTGTGCCCAAGTAACAGAGCGCAGCAAACATGGAAATATGTCCATATCCCAAACACATGCTAATGACAGTAGGATTCTGAGTGAAAAAAGAATGTTCCAAACTTTTAGCTGAGTATCTGCTTAGCCAAATAAACATATATTCAAGAAGATTCCTCAGTAGAGAATGAAATGAATCCAAAGAAGACCACCCAGGACAGGTGTCCTTCCCTACACAAAAGGATCCAATCAAGATCTCCCTGACTCTCTTTGAGAACCCCATCTTCAGTTTTCTGCCTTGCCAAATGACCGATTCCTTTATCTGCTTGGTAAATACAAAGTAAAACGCTAGGCTATAGAATAAGCTTCTCCACTCCCTGAGCCCATCCAGAGTTATTGATGCTGAATGACTGGTCACAGAAATTGGGTTTAGCTTTTAAAAAACCATTGTAGACATGACTTTGTGCTCAGTGTATATGCTGTATTCATTTGGCAGCAGAAAGCCTTGCCATTTTCCAACTGCCCCCATGTTCTGTTGGGCCACCTCACTCTTGCACAAGCTGTTGGCCTTGTCTAGAATGCCCATTACCTCTTTTATCACCTGGCCAATACCCGAAGAACCTGTGAGACTCAATTAAGGAATAATTTTGCTTGATTCTCCCACTTCTGGGCCAGGTCTCTCTTTCCTGAACTCTGGACTTGCCCCACTGCATGAAACTGAAGGTACTTATTCATCTACTTCACCAGAGGAGGAACTTGTCCAGTGCAGTGGGTTTGGGATTTTTGATTCTGGAGTGGCATGGCCTGTGTTAAAGTCCCTCTCCTCTAATTTGCAGGTGTGGGATGTTGGGAGAGTTCTTTACCCTCCTCAGCCCCGTTTTCAACATGAGGATATGAATAGCACCTTCCTTAGGGCGTTGTTGTGAAGCTGAAGGAGAATGTGCCCGTGAGGGGCTTAATAGAGCAGTGTCCCTACTCATCCCATAAATGTAGATACACTTGCTGCATTTTTCAGATCCCTTAAATCATTCCCAGCACACAGAGGGCTGGGAACTCAGAGGGCTTAGGCAGGGGTAGATAGTGCATAACAAGACTGGGATATGGTCAGTTTGGGACTTTGAATGGCACGTTGAGTTAGGACTGGGTCTTGTGGTGCGTGGGGAGCCATTGAAGGTTTATGAACAGAGTTGTGTCTCAATAAAGTTATTCTATAAGAAAAGCCCCTGAAGGCAGGGAAGGAAATAGACCAGGGAAAGGGAGAAACCCAAGGCATGAAGATCTTATCAGGAAGGGAGACCTATCAGAAGAATCCAGGAGAGCAGCATGCCAAAGCCTGGAGTGGGAGTGTGATGAGAAAAACTGCAAAACAGAAATGACAGCTCTTGGGTTTGTGGAAGAAGAAAAGAGCAAATTTCAGGTCTGATAATCCAGGGGAAGCAGAGGCACCATTAGTAGAGTTAGGAAGTGGAGAGAAAGGGGCTGGAGGGACCATGAAGTCTGTTAATCATTCAAAGACAAGATTGCTGCCCTCAAGAGAGCTTCCAGTAGAGTTTGTGTAGCATGGCTTGGAAGAGAAAATATTCTGGTCTGAGCTCTAACAAGATTACTAATGTCACACAACTTCTCACAGATCTAGCCTCACTGGTGACACAGTTACAGCCACATGACCACACAGAAAGATGGAGAGAAACCCAGGCACCCAACACCACAGCACAGACACGTGCAAATGTACAGACACCAAATACATCAATCCACACTCTCTCCCACTGGGGGAGCTCGGTCTCCTCACACTAACACAGACACACATCCCTCATTCACAAGACAGTCTTTCCTTAGTATCTACAGGGATTGATTCTAGAACCCCAATAGATACCCAAATCTGTAGACGTTCCAGTCCTTTATATACAATAGCACAGTATTTGCCCATAACCTACACGGTCCCTCCGTGTACTTTACACTGTCTCTAGATTACTTACAGTACCCAAAACAACATCATTGCCATATGAATAGTTCTTATATTATATTGGGTTTTATTTGCTTTATTTTTCATCATTGTATTATTTTCCTTATGGTTTTTCCCAAATACTTTTGATCCATAATTGGCTGAACCCACATAGGTGGAACCCACAGAACCTGACTCACTCATAATACATGTGCACACACAGATTTTAAGATGTAAAATAGAGCAAGTCTTCGTGGCTGTAGGAGGATTGCTTTGTTAGTGGAAGCTATGTAGTTACAAGAACCAAATCAGAAGAGTATGTTGTGTCAAAATCATATTAGAGAAGGTTTTATGAAAACATTGCAAAATGTATGATAGTGGTCTTATTCCTAAGCTAAGAGCTTCCTTTTTGCTCTTAAGGTTTATGTGCAGGCAGGCAAGCGGTTTCTTCATTTTCTGGGTGTTCTTTACACCGACTCATACATTTTCTGATTTGATCATCATCTCAACCCTGAGAAAAAAGTAGGGCTATGGTTATTATTATTCCCACCACACAAATGAAAACACTAAGGCTCATACAGGAGAAGGGTCTTGCTCAAGACCACGTTGTTAATAAATGGTGGGACCAGGATTTAAATTCATATCTGTCTGCCTCCAAGGCAGTTACTCCTCCACTATCATGTGGTATTGGAAATGGCTCACAAGCCTACGGTTGCAATGATTTTTTTAAAAGTCTTTATTGCACAGAAACAAGGAAGAATTGTTGAAGCTGATGAAAAGGACACCATAGCCATTATTTCTTTTTCTGTATCATTTTTAAAGGACAGTTCCAATTTTTAAATTGTGGAGAAGAAAAGAGAAGAAAGCATGGCTATTATTTGTTCAAATAATGGAAGCAATGACAAGATGCTGAGGTCCCCTAGAATAGAACAAGAAAAGCTCTTAGGAAAGAATTTTAAAGCTTCAGAAACCAGCATAAGAGAGAGGAAAGGTCACTGGGAACATCAGAGAAGGAAAATGGAGAGCTAAGTAAGGTCCAAGGTTCCCATCAACAAAACTATTTTTATGCCCATTTTCCTCACTGCAGAGTACCCCGGCTGGGTGGCAGGGGCACCTTAGTCATACTGGTGCTATGGGCACGGCAGTAAGGAGTGTTAGGGTCACAAGGACCACAGATAGTCAGTCTGAACTATATCTATTTCTTCCCCAACAGGCTCTAAAAGAACAGGAGTTTGGACTTTCACACCAGCGAGCTTGTAAGTATGTTCGTCTTTGATGCCTTTTCTTGTGGGGAACAAAAAACTTTCTAGTAGTTCTTGGTCTTTAATTACCAAGTCACTAAGCTAAGAGATGCAAACTCAGAGAAGAAGGGAGCCCCCTCCCTAGGCAATAAGAAGGCAAAATGGCCATGGCCAAGGGCCTGGCCTTTGGAGACAACAGTCTGAATTCAAACCCCAGCTCTGGGATTTACTAGCAGTATGACCTTTGGGCAAATAATTTCACCTGTCTCTGCCTCCAACTTACCTATGTAAATGGTTATAATAGTACCTACCCAACAGCGTTAGTGTGAATTAAATCAATTAATTCCCATAAAGGGGTTAAAACAATGGGTAGTGCATCAAAAGTGCACAGTGGATTTTTGCTTTTTACCATCATCAACATCATTTTTACTGCTAAAGACAGAACATACTTAATCCAATATAATCATCTCTGAGAACCAAAGGGAAATTCTGAGGTCTTCCTGAGCACTAATGGGGAAACAGAGGTCCACAGAGGAAAAGGACCCACCAAGGTCATATAACTGCAGAGCATTTCCCCTGCGCACTCCCCATCCCATTTCTGTTGGGGCAGCCATACACTCAGTGATGTAGTTAAAGTGCCCATGAAGAAACCAAAACTCCAATTAGCTCCCAAGGAACCAGCTTGAGCAAAGGAGCAGCAAGTTGGGTTTCACTGAGCTCTGACCACGTGCCAAGAATCATGCTGAACGGTCTCCATCTGTGGCAGGGATGGGTGACTGTGCCCATCTTAGAGATGAGAAAACAGAGTCTCAGAAAGGCTACATAACTTGCCCAAAGCTGTGAGGCAATTCACTGGCATTCAAGACTCTTTGCTCTGAGTCTCCCCTGTCCTCAGTGGTGCTTGCTGTGGGTACCACATTCCCATTCCAAACCCACAGACAGTGGACGAGATGAAGCTGGAGGAGATGTTCCTCTCCTGTCCCAGATACCCTGCAACCCCCAAAGTTCCCTCTTTGGTCATGTTTTGAATCATCCCAAGCACATTTCCCCTTTCCTTACAGACACATCTTTCAGAGATGATGGAGATAAGCCAAGGGCACACCTCACAGGTAAGCCTCCCTCGAGTGTTCTCCAGGAGACCAGGGGCCATGCTCCTGAGATATGGTTCAGCGTATGTACCAAAACTCACTCCAGAAGCTTAAAACTGGAAACTGCACCCCTTGGTAACAGATTCCTCCTCTCGTTGGAGGGTTTTTGAATGTCTTGCTCCTTAGCAGCTGGTCAGGGGGGTTGCATCCATGTCTTGTGGGTACTTACTTTTGTTTAATTTTTTTACATTTATTTATTTATTTATTTATTTATTAAATGATAACTGTGTAAATTGATGCATTTATGGAATTCAGTGTACTGATTTAATATACAGTGTGAAATGCTTACTTCAAACTGATTAAGACATCCATCACCTCGCTTACTTATTTGTTGTGGTAAGACTATACTCTTTTCTTTTGTGGGCACTTTCTTGCGGATTCTGTCAGCTCTCTTCCTTTCTTTCTTGTCTCTCTCTTTCATTCACACACACAGTCATTCAGAAATAGCTTTCCTCAGACTGAGAGCTTCAGGTAATTCTGGGTCTGGTCACAAATGAAAGTTCCCCTGAGTTGCCGATCTATCCAGACCATCTGTCCCCTATTCGAGATGATGACATTACTGAATATTTACATTAGGGAATGTTTTTCCTAAGAATTTTCATTGACATGAAGCTATCGAGAGGAATCTCATACTATCACCAGTTGGCCAGTTTCCCAAGGCTAGTGTGGAAATTCCAGGCACTCTCACCTAGAGCTCATGTACATCTGAGACTCCAGGGGAAAGAGCAAGACAGTGCAGAAAGATAGGTAAAAACCTGTTGGAAACCTAGAGCAGGAAAAGCAAGCGTATTCTCCTGACCTATAAGAAAATGTACAGACTGCAGGGGGATATCCTTGTGATCTAAGACATTGCCATTTCTAAGAAGAAATTGTTTGTGGTCAGTCCTGAGTGAGGATTAGGACCAAGGAGGAGCCAAGTTGCCATCACTTAGCCCTTGCTTATATGACAAGCATTGTGTTCTGATGGATCAGTGGGGATAAAATGATTCACCTGATAATTTATGAGGCAAAGGATGGGGATTTGGAAGATCTGGTGTCTGGCCTTTTCATAGGTCCACAAAAGGGGCAACTGTAAGGAGTCTTATCTATGTCATTTGAGGAAGGATAATTATTTGCAGTAAGCCATTTTCCTGAACATAAAAGAGTGGGAGGATTTCTTAGCCTTCACTGTTTTCCAGGATCATACGACTCAGGTAAAATTCAAAATTGTCAGGTCATGCAGCTCAAGGTCAGAGAGGCAAAGTAGTTTGCCCCAGATCACAAGCCCAAGATGCTCCTCTCTTTGAACAACTGTGTATCTCCACTCATATATCCTTTCCTCAGTCCTCCCCAAGGCACTCATCGGCTGTTGATTATATTCAACTATTTTTCTCTCCTTTGAACATGATATCAGACTTTTTTTAAAATCAAAGTCCACAGGTTCCAACAGGAGCAAATTAAACTTTTCTCTTGTCCTTGCAGTTATGAAACAAACTCCCACAAAGCCCTTACAAAATCAGTTTCCAGCTCTGCACTGGGAGCATGAACTTGGCCTGGCCTTCACCAAGAACAGGATGAACTACACCAATAAATTCCTAGTGATCCCAGAAGCAGGAGAGTACTTCGTCTACTCCCAGATTACATTCCGAGGGCCTGCCTCCGAGTGTGGTGAGATCAGCCGAGGTAGCCAAAGAAAGAAGCCAGACTCCATCACTGTGCTCATCACCAAAGTAACAGACAGGTACCCGGAGCCCACCCAGCTCCTGATGGGGACAAAGTCGGTGTGTGAAGTAGGCAGCAACTGGTTCCAGCCCATCTACCTAGCGGCCATGTTCTCTTTGCAAGAAGGGGATAAGCTGGTGGTGAACGTCAGTGACATCTCTTTGGTAGATTACACAAAAGAAGATAAAACCTTCTTCGGAGCCTTCTTGCTATAGGGGCAAAGCAGAATCATCATGAGATGGTCCTCCATCATCTCATTCCTAAGTTTCTCCAGTCATATGTAATCATAACCAGGGATTTAAAGGGGTGGGGGTCTCGGGAAGGATGCATTCCTCAGAGACAGTGGTTTAGCTTGGAAATTTAAGGTCCCAAAGTTTACGCTTCACATGTGTTACTGATGAGAATACTAATTGGAAAAGTCACCAACTGAATGAATGCATGATCTACTTGTGTCAAGATTTAAAGAAGGATATCTCCACATCCTCTTGCTATATACATTTGTCACCAGAGGCTCAGTTATTGTTTAATTTGATCATAAATTTGCTTCAGTTCAGGAGCTTTGAAGAAATGGCAAAGAATGTTCTAGAAAACAGTGTAAAGTCCTTGGCAGCAAAATCTTTCTTCAGTTTCTCCACATACCTTCATGCCTTGCCTAAAAATAATGAAAAGAGAGTTGGTCTCAGAAATGTTCTCAAAAACAGGAATTTATTTGCATGCCAGCTATAGCATATGAAAAAAGCAACTTTTCTGTTGATTATGTGCACAGATATCAAAATAACCAAGTATGAGTTTTATATACATATCAAAATTACAGCAATAGCATTTAGTCAGTAGTTTTCTTGAGTACCTATTATGCTCTGGGCACTACCTTAACCCAGACAACACTATGAATAACAAGACAAACTCGACTCCAAATATGAATGCCACTCAACACTTCCTGGCCAAATATAGGTCATCATACTCTAAAGAATAACTCTAAGTCCTAAAAGAAAAAAATGATCATCTGAAACTGTTACATAAGATTTCTGGCTCTTTCTTGACTGTGTAAGATATCCAACTGATTCAGGTGCTCAAGAAACCTGAAGACCAACTTCTAACTAAATAGACCAACGGTACAACATCCTTGCGTCATGCCAGGAGACAGTGGCCTTACTCCCTGGAGATCAGAGGAAAGAAGTCAATCACCAAATCTGGAGAAGTAAACCCAGATCTGCTCTGAGGTTTGACTTACGACTTTATATACAGAGTGTTATGTGAGTATTTTTCCCATAAAATATTCAAGGGATTTAAATATGGGATTAGCTAATCAGCCTTGCCAAAGCTACTTCTCTGGAGAAGAGGCTGGGTGTTGAAAAGGTCTCTTCTGTTTTTCAGTCAATTCCTATGGTCTGGTATGTATAATTTTCTTGCACTGATATGTCAAGGGGAGGGGTAGCTCTGCTCTCTTAGCCTTTGTTGACTTGTCTGTAAAGCAAGAATTCACCAGTTTGTTTCCCAGGATCAAATGAGTTCTTGGGAATGAAATGTGTGAATGTCATGCATTTTGTATTGTCTGAGTATTTTGGTGTTGCATGGCCAGAGACTTCTAGCATGTTGGCCTCTATTACAAATGCTCCCTACCCTTGGAGACCACATAGATGGGTCTAAGAGCCAACTTGATGCCAAAATTACTCTTAGTCTGGTTGCCAGGAGGCAGCAGAGGCAGAAAGATCCATGAGTGAATCCTGAGCACAACGACCAGTGCAGTAGTATTATTCCACAAGTATTTGTTGAGTTATAATTAAATACAAACTAATTTCCAGTTTCTCAGTTGGAAGGTTAAGGCTTAGTATGTTCTTTATCTTCTCCTAGGCTAACTTATACCTGTTTCTCATCCTAAACTTCTCCAGGCAGTCAGTATGGGACTCAGTGGGAATACAAGGAAGGGTGTGGTTCACCTGGTTCACAAGAGTCTTCATAGAGGAAGTGAAGCCTGAAAGAAGGTGGGTGGACCCCAGATGGCCATGGGGAAAGGGCATCTCAGATGGAGGAATTACCCTTGGCTTAAAGTAGAAAAGAAAGGTTTCTTAGTAACTCTAAAACTAGCTTGACAAGAGAATGTTCCTTCAACCAACTCCTAGGACAACATTTATTATTAGCTCAAAAATCTTTCCTCAATGACTATAGTGGGTTCCATCATCAGAACTAAATTCCACTAAGAAAATAAAATGCTCTATCTGCACCTGTCCCTGGTGTATGAGAGCACCAGCCACCTGGACGTGAGGAAGAAGATCAGTACAGGAGAGCCCAGAGTGGCCCCTTCAAACTTGCCCAGTGTGCCATAGGAGACCTGCTGGATTTAGGATTTTATCCAAGACAGGAGTTTTCTAACAACCTAAGACATTTGAAACTTTAGAAAAATCCCTGCCCTATATATTTTTTACTCCTGTCACAAGCTTGTTTATCAATTAATGTATTGTAGCCCAAGTTTATATTGCTGATTTTGTTAAATTCTGTACAACATAGTATGTCTTTTATTATGCAGAAGGGCACAGCCAAGAATTCCTCATAGGACTCAAGTGAAAACTTCTGTTTCTCCAAGGTGTTATTGCCATAGCAAAAATTGGTATACTGTTTTTTAAAAATGAGGTGGAAGAATGCTTTAGAAGAACATGTTATGATCCCCTAAAAAGGGCTAATGAGGGGAAACATTCAAGGGGTTAGAAGGCAGAAAGGCACTTGCTCTAGAAAATAGTTAAGTCAGGAGTGAAATGCTTACTGGTTAAATGTCTTTCAAAAGGCTGAATTCAAATCAATTCCACAAACATTTATTGAGTACCTACTTGCCCTGGAGACACAGAGATAAATTAATTTAGGCTCAGATGAGCTCATTTTAACTACTCAGCCCTTCATTGTGTATAGATCCTTTAATTTAACTTTGTTGTATTAGCTAATTGATTAGCTAACTTTAGGCACATTTTAGGACATTTTCTCATAAGAAAATGGGTGCCATTTGATGAAGGATGATTACTAACAAAATGAGTTGTGTTTACTCTAAGTGGTTTTTTTAAAATAACTTTCGAGGACAGTCTTTCCATAAATAAAAGAAGAAAAAGACAAAGACACCATTTTCTAGGGTGGAATCCATTATTTAAGTCACATGCAGAGAGAGGTTTTTATTCTCTGGACTCAATTGATCATCAGCATCCTTAAAAATATTAGAATTTTATGAATGACCCAGACCTGCTTTGAAAAGTCTGTTTCTCAAATACAGAAACCGTGTTCAAAATGCTGTCATCACTAACATTTTGACCCCAGCATGGTTTAGATCTATTTGGCAGAGAAGGATTACTTAAATTACTAAAATTTCTAGAAGGAAAGGGAAATGTATACCTTTTCACTTCCTGAAATATGTCAAGTTTGGTTCAATAGCATGCCAGAAACCAAGGCTCCATTTCAACCTGAGCTACATCACCCCAGAGAAAATTCCACCTCTGTGTTTGTCAATAATGCTTCTGGATTATAAAAGTTCGGCTAACTCACTGTGAACAAGGCACGGCCACTGCCAACATTCTCTTACAAGGTATTTTCCCAAGCCCTTACTCAATCCTGTTTCCATGATTGTGACATTGGGGATTAATTCTGCAGGACTAGACTGTTTATATTCTGTACCTTAAAAAAAAAAAAAAAAAAAAAAACATTCAGAAAGAAGTCACTTGCCTCAAGATTTTGTTTTACTCTCGTAAGGCCCAGAGTCCTGGAAGTGTTTTATCATTTTTGGCAGAATTTTGTTAAGTACACACCCTGGACACTAACATCATTGCATCATATTGGCAGCTGGGCCTAGAAATAATTCAGTGAACTGTTAACCCCTTGAATCCTTCTGCACCAGTGGTAAGGGAGTGTGAGTGACAGCAGCTATGTCCACGCTGTGCCACACTGTACCAACTTATTTTCAACTTCCCAAGCTTTGTAGCATGTTTGCCTCCCACACTATTTATCTCCCCATTTTAAAATGAAATATCTCCACCAGCCTGGATAGGAGAAGTTACTTGTCCAAGGCCACACAATGAACTAAAGGCACCCTACAGCTAAGATGCTGTCTTCCTGAATCATGGTCCCAGACTCATCCAATTCCCTCTACTCTTAACAAGTAACATTCATTTAAATGACTGGAGGAGAAATTGGAGGGAGAATCTTCAAATAACAATGGGACAACATGGAAGCAGGGAAGAGATTCCCCAGAGGAGAGAGCTGCAGTTACAGAGTCACATCTCTCTGGCTTGCTACCTGAAGGAACTTTCTACTCCAAACCAGAATTTTTCCAGCTAGTGACTTTTCAGTCCCTAAAGATATTCAAGCTTATCACCAGGGTTTCTTCAATGAACTTGTGGGAGGGATTGAGCCAAAGGAATTCTGAGGTCTTTTCCAAATCTATGATTAGGTGGCCATTTTTTAATTGACTTCCCTAGATTCTATTTAATCTATAATTCAATTTAATCATAATCATTGTTCTATGTTATCATTAATGAATCCTTGTCAAGAGTTCAGTGGCTTCCATCCTTGGAGGAGCCATCATTTCCCCACTTGTCCGGAGAGGATCCACCACAAAATGACTCTGTGATCTTGACCAACAGAGAAATGTCCTGGGGCTTTAGACATGATAGGATCTGCGTCTATCTATTCTAAGTTACATCATTTCAAGGATGAGGAAACCCAGGCTCAGAGAGGTGACATAGATAATGGCCCACTGCCAAACAGTAGCTGGTTGGAATGCCTAGACTAGAATCTGTATCCCTTGACAACAAGCACAGGGTTAGAAGGCACCAGACTTAGCCATGAATCACATCTTTCTGTGAGCATCTGTCACGTGACAGCCTTTACCTAGATGCTAGAGAGTCCAGAGGGAACATGATAGGCAAGTTCTGCTCTCATGGTGTGTGCGTGTGGAGGTGGAAAACATACAACGTTGAGTAAATAAAGTAGCCAAATTTAATCAAGTGATTTTATTCTTAAAGTCATTAAAACATGTAATTGTCCCCCTTTTCAGTTTCAGGGGTGTACAGAATGAACCAGTGTAGGTGTTTGTGTGGTTTTAGTAATAAGCCCCACGTGCTTTTATTGATTTTATGTTTTATGTTAAAACATCCATCCCAAAGTAAAATGCATATTGTATGTTGTGAGACATGTACTTAACGGTATGCATCCCACATCTTCGGGGCACTACCGTATGAATTCTAATCTCTGTAAATGAAGTCTTGTATGTGTTCTTGTATTTAACACATGTAACTTAATAAACTAGCATTGAATTTGAATGCTCAAGGTCAATTCTTTTGTTGATCTGTTCACTTATGTTTCTTTCTAGATTATGGTCCAAAGGTAATCTCTTGGGCACTTAAAAAAAATACATTTACTTCCCTATGTACTTGAACGCAACATGATAGCTGACTTTCATGGGTTATAACAGATCTCACAGCAAATTCACTGTGAAACACCACACAGATGGTGCCACTCAGATCAGATGAGGGAAAGGGAGGGAAAGAGAGAAGCTATAGGGTTCCTTTTATGAATTAGGAGACTCTGCAGGTCAGTGGCTTAATCTCTATCAAACAACCCTGAAATAGGGAGGCCAGAGAGACCCATGGCACTGCTTGATGGAGACAGAATTTCGATCTAGGTCAGTCTCTGACAGCATACCCTGCTGCCTTTCATAAAAACAGCAATCAGCAAAACTCAAAAGGGCTCAACTCCTTCCGTTCCATTTCCCAGAGCAGTAGCCAGGGTCACTGTTGGTGTTCAGTCAGTGTTAGGCTGTATCACACAAAATTGCCATTTCTGAGGGGCAAAAGGGGGTACATGTCAGATATGTCACTTGTTTCCACCTAATGGTTGTAGGCAAAATCAAACATTAAGGGGGAGGAGGTGTCTAAAACTTTGCCTCCTAGTGAGGATCAGGGGAAGGTATTGATGTCCTTATGAAACGCAGTTCTCACATGACCTTGAAATTTAGTTCTGGGAGTGATAAGAACAAAACATTTTTTATACTTGTGGAGAGAAGTGAATTATTTGCCCTAAATATTTAAAAAATCAAGTATCAGCAAAAGTTATCATGCTAGTTCTCCAGAGGAAAACTATTGATCATCTTCTAATCTAGGTCACCCAAGATAATTTTTTCAATCAATTCTCAAAAGGATTCTCCATCCCTAGGAATGCCGAAGCAGAGACAAAATTCCTAATGTCTCACTTTGTTTGTCCAGTTGTGCACAGGGGATATGCAGTGTCTAGTGAGAGGCCAGCTAATCAGGGGTGCTGTCTGTGCTGATTTGTTGGACATGTTTGATTCTGATTGACTGATGCTCAGACTGTACTGGTTGTTAGATAGTTTGATGGCTCTCCTTGTTTACATTGCTTCCAACCCCCTAAGCCAACACATCATCATCATCATCATAAACCACAGTCTCAACATCCCAGGGTGGAACTGTAGAAAATGCAGTGGATCACGAGCGGGCTGACCTCTGTTCCAGGCCCAGGTCTGCCAAGCTGGAAAATTGGGAGGCTTCAGGCCAACCACTTCTATAGGCCTCAGCTTCCCCTTCTGAGTCTCTAGAAGAAAGATGGATGAAGTCCTTCCCATTTGCTGTTTAGAAATAGGTCTCAATAATTACATGCTAGTACCATGTAAGTTTCAAATAAGTGCACGCGGACATTTTGCCTCTTCAGCACAGGGAACGGGAAGATAACCGGAACCAAGCTATTCCTCCATGAGAGCATCTGTGTCCCTTGGTAGCCCCCTCTTCATTCCACATACACCACCCTCACGGGCTGATTGATCCTGGGCCTTCCCACCAGCACTTACAGCTGGTGTTTCCTGTGTCCTTAGCCTATATCAGACATTGAGCTCAACTCTTTGCACAGTGCATCTTATTTCATAATGCAATAGGCCTGAGAGATTAAGTCCACTCCCAAATGACTCCATTAAAGCAAGATTCCAACTCAATGAGGACAAAGGCACCCACCTCTCAGTTTATTATCAACAGTGAGTAACAAGAGCTACCATTTGGGGGGCATTTATAGTGGTAAGCACTTTTCCTGCATCATCTCATTTAATCTTCAATCAAAGGCTAATTTCCTGGCTCCAAGTCAATAAGCCATATCTTTTCCTACAGAGGTGGGCGTTCCAGGAAAGGACCACCAAATCCTCATAGGATGACTGGGTCTTCCATTCAAAGCAGTGACCACTGATTGCACACTCTGACCCACACAGGGTTTCAAGGACGTCCTCCTTTCTTGAATGCCTGGTCCTGCCTTGTGCCCCATTCCTGATACCTGGTATAGAAATACTGGTGCTACCATTATCCTGTCAACCCATCCTGGCCCACACTGGGGAGCTTCATCACTGGCCACACCTAGCCCTGAGCCCCAGCTACAAACCACAGAACCATGTGGGATCCTTTCCTTTCTCCAGCCCCAGGATCCTGTCACCATCCATCCAGGCTGGCCTCTAGAGACCCATGTTGACTTTGTCAATGTTCTCTATTCTGCTTTTATCAACCACAGAAAGATCTGAGCACCTACCCTGTGCCAAGCACTATGCCAAGCACTTAGCAAGCACAATTTCCTTTTATCATTATGGAACCCTGGAGAGTAGGTGCCATAATCATCGTGACTATTTTGCGGATGAGGCTCAGTGAGGCACAGTCACTTGCCCAAAGCCACACAGCCAGAGTGATAAACCTGGATTTGGACCCATCAGCATCTCAAACACTGTCTTGTTCTGCCACTCATCCCTACCTCTTACCCATTATAGTCTTGGGCAAATCATTGTAATTCGGCCTCTATGAGCATTTCTAAGTTCACTTCCATCCTGAAAATTCTAGGATTCCAGTTAAGAAGTGCCAGAATCATCCTCATGCCCAATGAGTAAGGGGACATTGTACCAGGAACCCTCCCCTCCTCAGGCTGTGCATTCATCCCAGGGGACCAGGAGGCACCCCTAGAGCTTCCCCCTCAGGAAAGATGTTAGACTGGCTCCATGGTCACCACAGTGCTTTGCAGAACAATAGTTCCCAATGTGGCTACACATTGGTGGAAGTGGGGTGGGGATAGATTAAAAAGCCTTGCATCTCACCCATACTCTAGACCAATTAAATCAGAATCACCAATAACAGAAGACGGACAACAGTAATTTTGTATAGCTCCCAAGTAATTCCAGAGTGGAGAACCACAGTTTTCAAAGCACATGAGAGAAGGAACCAGGCTCATTCTCAGCTCTGCCACTTTCCAGCTATCAGACCTCAGACCGCTGAATTACACTATGTGAGCCTCAGTTTTCTCATCTGCAAAATGGTAAGAATAGCAGTACATTCCTCATGGCGCCCTTGTGAGGGTAAAATAAGAAGATGCCCCTGAACCTGCCTGTCCCCGGGGCAGGGCTCAACACATAGCAGTTGTCATTCTGTCATAAAATGGCCTGAAGATGCTGTTCCCTATATTTCTTCTCTTCTACATTTAAGGAAGCAACACTAAAGAAATAGTAAATGATAGGCGGGAGATGTGGTTATTCATTCACCCAACCGACATTTAGTAAGCACCTTCATGCTGAGCACTGTGGGTGAAAAAAACATGGCTTTTGGTTTCAGAGTCTCTGGGTTACTGGAGGGCCAGTGCTTATGTGGTACAATTAAGTAATTACTATGCAATAATATGCCGTGATAAGTGATCTAAAGGAAACAAACAGGGTGAGAAGATAGAGAACAAAAACAAGAGCTGCTTTCCAAATGAGTGATTCAGGGACAGTGTCTCTGAGGCCACTCTGCATGGTGTGTTTGATTTAGTTAACAAATGGACTTGTGACTCCACAGCACAATTACTAGCTGATAGCAGGTGTGACTCATTCAGCTGGTATTGCTAAGTACAAGAACCTTCAGGGTCAAAGAACAAGGTGGCTGAGCACTGGCCAGCTGCCAGCTGATCCTGGGCCAAAGCAAACAGGTGACTGGGGCCCTGTGGGCACAGCTGCTGACTACCCCCCTAGTCCCTGCAGCTCCACCCAGGGTCTCAGCCCGGAAACCTTCCTCCTGCAGCCACTGCATGGAGATCCAGCATCCCCCTTGGCACTCCCTCTTATTTCTCAAGAATGACACCCAACTAGGCTTTGCTTTCCTGTGTGCCAGGAAGCTCTCTCGGTTGTTGCCCTTGAACTAGTAAATACAATCTCACATTATAAAGGATACGGAAAATCACCAGCATGTGTCCCTTCTTCCAAGAACTCCCTGGAGAAGAGAACAGGGTCTGAATGAGAATGCCCATTTTGAAGAAGGATAAACTGAGGCTCAGACAGGAAACCATCATATTCGTAGCATAAAGGTACTCAGCCAGATCTGATCAGGCCCAGTACTATGTTTGCAGACCCACCACGCCTTCCTCAAGAGGTACTGTCCGTGGGCAAAAGGACCAGAGAGAAACCACCCTGGGAGTCTATGCTGAAAAAAATAAATCCCTGTGTTTGTGGATTTAATGCAAGGCAAGACTTAGGGAATAAGTTTCTAATGCTTTGGGATCTGCAGGACACCCTCATGCCCATCCATCTGCTCATGGGCATTCACACTTCAGAGGCATCACCATCTTCCACCAAGTGTTCCAAGACAAAACCCAGGGTCATCTTAGGCTGGCCACTCTCCCTCTTCCCTCACATTTAATCACTAAGGCCAACTCCTGAGTCTCAAATTAGAGCCCTCATTTTCTCCTTTATGACAATAGCCTCCTCACTGATCTCCCTTCCTCCAGTGAAGCCCAACCCAGTCTATCTGCTAGACAGTAGCCAGAGTGATGTTTCTATTAAAAAAAAAAATAAGAAGAAGAAAGAAAGAAAAGGTATTATGGTTCTTTTGCTTTCAAATTCCAGGGGTGCTTCCTATCACCTATCAATCGCCTGCATGTGGTATCCCAATCCCTTCCTGATTCAGCCCCTACCCATCTCTCTGCTTCATCTGGTGTCCTGTGTCCCAAACCCCCACACTATAGGCAGTGAGGTGTTAATAAATGTTTAACAACAAGCTCTCCAAAATACAGCCCTGATTTGTACCATTTGCCAATACCTGTGGTGTAAATATTTCTACCATGAACCAATTGCAAGCAACCAATGTTTTGTCACTGAATGGGGAGTTAAGAGATGTGTGGCAGCACACCGTTAAAAAGTATTTCTGCCACATGTACATAAGAGAAATTTACAACTTCAAGAGGACAGATAATTGTAAAATGCAGTGATAATTAGGAAGTCATAAGTTTTGAATATTCACTACCTTTGTTTTAATATAATTTGTATAAATGTACATTTATGTAATTTAATTTTTATTGTGGCTGTGTTAACTGACCAGCTCACAAAAATTCTTAAACTTTTAACATTCCCTTCTTTTTTAATTTTTTTAATTTTTTATTAATTTTTAATTAAAATCATAAATGTAATGATTTGATGTACAGTGTGGAATGCTTAAATCAAACTGATTAACATAGCCATCACCTCACCTATTTTTTGTGGTAAAACATTTAAAATTTACTCTTAATTATTTTGAAATATACCCTTGCATAGTGCATATTAGGTGAGACCCCCACCAAATATCCTCCCTCCTCCCCCCAATCGCCCTCCCCCCTTCCCCTCCTTTTTCCCTCCTCTCCCCCCACCTTGCTAGACTATATTTGTGTTTTATCATTCGTATTAAGTGGGTAAGTGTTTATATATTGGTTTCATAATAGTATTGAGTACATTGGATACTTTTTCCATTCTTGAGATACTTTACTAAGAAGAATGTGTCTTTAATCATCAGAGAAATGCAAATCGAAACCCCTTTGAGATATCACCTAACTCCAATAAGATTAGCCCATATCACAAAGTCCCAATACTGCAGATGCTGGCATGGAGGTGGAGAGAAGGGAACACTCTACACTTCTGGTCGTACTGCAAACTAACAGTCCCTTGTTGAGAGCCAGTAAACACTGCCCTCAGTATTGCTGATTCAAGCCATGATTTGTTGACACTTATTGGCCTACTTTCCACTCTGGGTGGGATGCCTCCCCCGTCCTGGGGTGAGCTGCTATTCTTTTGTCTTTGGTGTATGGTCCCTTCCCTGAATGCCCCGTGCATGGGTCGCACAGACCTCCCACTGCCCATGGCAGGCTCATTGTCCTTGTTTGTCTTTCCTCCCTTGGATGGTGTCTTCGTCATTCTTGGGAATGAGCATCAAACCGATTCTGATAAATGCTGTGAGACACACTATCAAACAGAGTTCCTTATCTGGATGCCCTGCCTGTGTGCCTTCCAGTTCCTAGCTATTACCCAATCCCCTGGGGATATCTCCCGGAGCCAAACTGGGCTTCTAGAGGGGACTGGAAGCAGGTTGGGGAAACTGGAAGGAGAAGAAGCTCCAACCTGAATCCCCAAAGCACATTCTAACCATTTATGTATTTGCAGAAACATATAAATCCAGACTCTACCACGTCTCCACCCCAGATTAACCCTCCCCAACAAGAAGGAAGAGAGGAGCTTAGCGTGGGAGGAAGGAAACAAGACTGACCAAGCGGCCGATGCTGGAGTGTGTCTGGGGTGCATCCAGGGATCCATGAGACAGAGAGCCTTGAGGGTTTGCACAGAATAGGCTGAGGGGGCTGCTCTTCCTATATTCAATTCTCGCAGTGATCTCATCAGTCAGTAATTGATACCTCCCTTTTACAGATGAATAAACAGGGGCTTGCAAAGGTGCTGTGATTCCTCCAAATTCCCAAAGGTAAAGAGCTGTGGAGCCAAGATTTGAACCAAGGTTTGACTGATTACATAAGCTGTGCTCTTAACCACTATAATAACATATATAGTGTCCCAAGTCACCATCCATAGGGAAAATGGGAAACTGTGGTCAAATGTACCTTTATTTACAAAATATTCATTATGAGATTTTACAAAATATTCTCAAATTTACAGAATTGGTCACCTCCTTAAAAGATTTTGTAATGAACATTTTGTAAATGAAGGTACATTTGGCTATAATTTCCCATTTTCCTTATGGATGGTGATGTTGGTACACCCTGCACTATTTTTTTCTCCACTGGAGAAAAAGGAGAGTGGGAAGGGGGAACAGGAAAGGGGGAAAGGAAAAGAGAAAAGAAAAGGAAAGGATATTCATCATTATTGAAAACCTCCCTGGAGTCAAGTACAATGTCAGTTACTCTACCCTTGTGAACTCATTTAACTACCTAGAAAATAGTTATTATTATTCCCATTTTACACATAAAGAAACTGAGGCTCGGGGAGCTTGAGGAAATTCACTGAAGCTGCACATATCACATGCAATAGAATTCAGATTTCAGAGTCCTCCTTCCTGCCATGGTTCATATTTCTGACCTCAACACAATCTTCTAACCCCACTTCCCCTTGCAGCAACTCCCAGGGCGTGGCTTAAATAAAAATCATTATTTCATCATCAGCTTAACAGAATGCAAGCCAATCAATAGTTGCTCCAGGAAGACCAGGCTAATCATTAGCATTTAGTCAAGAAAACAGGAAAGTAACTCCTGGCTTTACCAGATAGATGCTCTGGAAAGTATTCTGTGGATTTGTTAAAGGAAGAAGGAAGCAAAGAAGATAATACTGAAAAATTGTGGACATTTCCCTGTGTTTCCCCCACAGTACCCCCAAGTGAATTCCAAAAGGTTAAATGTGGTTGCATTGCAAGTGTGGGTGTCAATTCCATAAAGGAGGGAAGGAAAAATCATTCATGGGAAATTTAAGACTTTTTTCTGCAAAGGTGTATGTTGCATGAACTGTGGGCCCATTTCTTTTGAATTCAGAAGCACAAGAAAAGAAAATGAAGCTCCAAATAAGAAAGTAGAGAAAAGTCCATGCCAAGTAGCCAAAAACTCTGGAACTATGTTTTGCTCTGACATAAAACAAAATTATTGTGGATTCATTAAACTAATCTCAGACACATAGTTCTAGGCTAACTTCTGAGAAAAAAAGGAAAAGAAGGCATTGGGACTGCCAGTTATAGTCATGACAGAGCAACTGCTAAAGAACTGTTGCAATAGCTATAAAACTGGACAAAATATATGATTCAACTGGTTTTGGTCATTGGAAATAGACAACATAGGGATATGAACTTTCAGAAGAGAGGAATGGATATGCTCTATTCCATATTGCCTCAGTTTTCTGCCTGTGCAATTACCAGACTGTGGCCCAGGAAAGTGGAGCCCAAAGACACAGCAACAGGCTTACAAACTAGTAGGAACATGTATCAGGTTTGGGGGACTGTTGAGATATCTACAATTCATGGAAAAGTACATAGGAAAGAAGGATGCTGTGCAGAGAAGCTGCAGAAATCTTCTGCAGGTCCCGTGGGTCGAATGCTAAACCATCCACGTGCAGAACATTAAGGAAAAACAGCTTCAGGAAGCCTAAGAATGGAGAGAACAGATGTCATATACTTCTGGGATAAAAGAGAATTATGACTATCCAGAATACAACCAGAGCACTGTAACCCAGAGCATCCAGCTGAAAACCTGGAAACAGGGGACTCCTGTTTAGGAGTAGGCTAAACTACACTGCTTTAGTCCCATCCCAACTAGCGCTTAAGAAAGCCTCGGTAGAATTAAGCCTTCCAGGGGAAAAAAAACCAATTAATACTTTCCAAAAGAAAACAACAAAAATCCAAGTCTCTCAACAGCACGGCTTCCACAATATCCAACACATGATTAAAGAATCATTAGACATAGAAAGAATTGGGAAATCGGACACATAACCAGGAAGAAAAAAATCAACAGAAACATAGCCAAAGATGGAAGAGCAGTTGGAATTAGAAGACAAAGACTTTTAAGTATCATTTTAAAATAAGTTTACTGTTTTAAATAAAAGATAGATAGAAGTGAACCTCTGGGGTCTTTTAGCAAATAAATTGAAACTCTAAAGACTATCAAAAGAAAATCTAGCAATGAAAAATGCCATATGAAAAATTTTAAAATAACCTGGACAAGCAAAACAGCTTTATGTACAATGCAGACAAAATATGATTGGTGACCTTGAAACAGGTTAACAGAAACTATTTGGACTAAGGCAAAAAGAAAGAAACGGAAAGGGCTCAGTGAACTGAGAGGTAACGTCAAGTTCAACATAATGTTTAATGAGGTTCGAGAAAGAGACAAAAAAGAAATTAAAGCAGAAAATAATTACATAAAGAAATAATGGCCAAAATTTCCCAAATTTGATTTTATAAAAAAGAAAACCACAACGAAGAAACACAATAAGCTACAAGGAGAATAAAATTTTTTAAAACAAAGAAAAACCAATACTCTGGTTTCTCTGCAGATCGTATAAATCTTTCACCATTTTAAAAGAAAGAAAACTTTAAAAGCACATCCTACTCAAATGAACGAAGAGTAAAATCTTAAAAGCCATCAGAGAAAAAAAAATACATTACATTCAGGAAAACGGTGATAGGAATAACTTTTACCTTCACAGCAGAAAGACAATGGAATAATACCTTGAAACTGCTAAAGGAAAGAATAAACCAACACAATTCTTTTTTGAGTTAAGACTATCTTTCAAAAATGAAGGCAAAATAGATACTAGGTTGCAGAATGGAGACAGGAGAGATTTGCATTAGTCTAGATTTGTCTTCAGATGAAATAAATCAGGGCTTTAAAGATCTTACATTAAAATCTTGGCAAATGAGAGATCTTGATGATCTTACTGACCCACCCTCAAAAGGGCAATCTCTTCTAGCTATTCAGTCAGAAACAGTTTTTGCCTACCAACAAGTTTTAGAATTTTAAGAAACATTAGACAAAAAGGCCTCATTCGAGGGATGACAAATGGGGAAAGATTGCATAGGAAGGTTCTCATGATGCGATGTCCCAGGCTATTGTGAACAGAGAAAATCTGGACAGGATTTTCATGGACAGTGAAGTAAACGTGATACAGAAAGTAGAGGGCTTGGTGTGAGCATACATTCCCTTTCTGATAAATTGGATTCTCAATCTCAAAAGGGACCTTTTGGCATAATAGATGCTGAAACAAATGGAAAGGAGAAAATAGATCAAAAAAGCAAGATTTCTTTATTTGAGGAATGAAAAATAATGGAGGATCTAAATAGGGAGATGATGATGATACCAAAATAAATGAAAAAAAAGAACTATTAACCGAAATGGTTATTGCTTGGGAAGATTTCACTGTACTCCTAGAAGTTGTCATGCCTCTCCAAATGAAGTAGTTGAGTGCTGGGG
The DNA here is from genome assembly GCA_963574655.1 of Perodicticus potto. Classification (NCBI taxonomy): domain Eukaryota; kingdom Metazoa; phylum Chordata; class Mammalia; order Primates; family Lorisidae; genus Perodicticus; species Perodicticus potto. Next base: position 2,771 of record CAUYRH010147761.1, on the reverse strand, counting down.
GCCAGTACCAATCCCCCACATGAACTGGAGTCTCTTCCTAATTCTACAGCTCACGTATGAGCCACTAGTTAGAGAATTTTAGGGTTCTGAAACTCTGACTCTAAATTCCATAGAACAAGTTGGTCTGGATTCCTTATAGTGTGGCTGTCACAGTATTTAGGTCCGAGGAGATCTTCAAAAGCTACTTACTGCAGGCCCTTTTGCCCATAATTTCAGGCAGCAGTTCTGACAGTTCAGCAGCTAATGCAGCTCAACAGCCATAATGTGCATTAGTTCCAGCTCAGCAGGTACATACAGAAACTCTTCTAAGATTGAATGAAAGGAAATTAGATCCCATATTGCCACAAAGACTTCCTGAAATGACAAATGTTGCTGTCTTGGATGTCTAATTGAGACCATCCCTCTCATTCATATTGGTAACTATTGTCACCAATAGTTATTCAAAGTCGGCCAATTCATTAATTCCCAGATCACTCTACATAGAACCCTGTGTCTCTTTTTGCTTCTTTCATAGTACCTTGAATCAGTTTGGGTTTTTAATGTGTTTATAAGGCAGTGACTCCATCTGCCTTCTAACTGCAGAATCCCAGCACCTTTGCCTAAAGTCTTGCAGATTGTAGGCACACAATGAAAACGTGTTTAGTGAAGGAATACTCAATTAGAAAACAGCCTCCTGAAAGGAAGAAATTCAGATATTATACATCTGTAACTGTTTACATTGAGTTGTTTGACAGTTTTTGATTACAGTGAGTCTTTGAAAAAAATTAAGGCATTAAATTTTAAGTCAGAATTGAAACCTATAAATAAAAATATAGTGTGAAAGATGTTAATTCTGTTCCTGAGATATACTAAAGCAATAAAATATATTAAAATATATTGTAGCTTACAGCCCATAACAAAATAACAATGTCTTTAAAGTTAAGTACATCTGCAAAAAACCCTCCTCTATAAAGAGTTCCTTGAATGTTGAATTTCAAATACGTGTGTATTTCTTATTTTGGCAAACTTAAGAATTTTAATTGTGTTCTAACTCAGTAATTTCAATTGGGTGATACTTAGAACAAAGAGTTAAATTGAGAGTAGAGGATTACAATGTCTGGGGATGAAAGTAAACCTTAGCTTTAATAAAGATTTGGTAAAGATGTAGAGAACTGAGAGGAGATAATAGAAGGAGACCCAAAAAATGTTCTCAATATTTTGAAATTTATTAATAAAAAAATGTAGAAAATGTTTTTTTCTCTCTTGTTACATGAGAATCTACCTAATAACTTTGGTTTTGTTTCTTGGCCATGAAGCCAAAAATATTTACTAACTAGATCTTTACCAAAAAAAGTTTTCCAACTGCTGCTTTACACTGAAACTTACTAAAACATGTTTGAAGAACTTAAAGAAAATATAAAAGAATAAATGAATTTACTGCTTCTTGGATTGCTAAACTCAATATGATTTTTTTCTTTTTTTTATTAAATCATAAACACGTAGATCATGTATACATTAATGCATTTATGGGGTACAATGTGCTGATTTCATATAGAATTAGGAATGCTTACATCACTCTGATATACCTCATCTCATTTACTTAATTATTGTGTTAACACATTTATACACTATACTTTAATAGATCCGACATGTACCCTTGCAATAAGCACCATAGGGTACATGGTGCTTATTCCCACCATTCACCTTCCCTCAATCGGACCTCCTCCCTCCCCTCCCAAGCCCCCTCCTCCCTCTTTCATCTTGGTCCATAATTGGGATCTATTCTTCATATGAAAGTATGAGTGAATATAAATTGGTTTCATAATAGTACTGAGTACATTGGATATTTTTTCTTCCATTCTCGAGATACTTTACTAAGTAGAACATGTCAGAAACATGTTCCAGCTCCATCCATGTAAACATAAAAGAGGTAAAGTCTCCATCTTTTTTAAGGCTGCATAATATTCTGTGGTATACACATAACACAATTTATTAATCCATTCATGGGTGGATGGGCACTTGGGCTTCTTCTATGACTTGGCTATTATGAATTGAGCTACAATGAACAATCTGGTGCAAATTTCTTTGTTATAAAGTGATTTTCGTTCTTTTCAATATATACCTAGTAAAGGAATCGCAGGATCAAATGGCAGGGCTACTTTTAGATCCCTGAGTATCCTCCATACTTTTTTCCAAAAGGGACATATTAGCTTCCACTCCCACTGCAGTGCAGAAGTGTTCTATTTTCTCCACATCCACACCAACATCTGTAATTTGGGGATTTTGTTATGTGAGCCACTCTTACTGGAGTTAGATGATATATCAAAGTGGTTTTGATTTGCATTTATCTGATGATTAAAGATGATGAGCATTTTTCATGTGTCTGTAGGCCATGCACCTATCTTCTTCAGAGAAGCTTCTGTTCCCTTGCCCACAATGAAATGGGATTACTTGTTCTTTTCTTATTAATAAGTTTGAGTTCTCTGTGGATTTGGTTATCAAACCTTTGCCAGAAGCATAACCTGCAAATATCCTCTCCCATTCTGAGGGCTATCTGCTTGTTTTACTTACTGTGTTCTTGGCTGTGCAGAAGCTTTTTAATTTGATCAGATCCCGATAATGTATTTTTGGTGTTGCTTCAATTGCCTGAAGGGGTCCTCCTCATAAAGTATTCTCCCAGGCCAATTTCTTCAAGTGTTTCTCCTTCACTCTCTCCAAGAATCTTTATAGTTTCATGTCTTAAGTTTAAATCTTCTATCCCGTGAGAGTCAATTTTTGTTAATGGTGAAAGG